>CATIWR010197198.1:0-22883 GCA_949677035.1 Omphalea diandra
TTTTCCTTTTCAACCTTGAAGCAGTCAAATTGTCAGTTGGCCTCCAATAAAAGCTTATAGAATGAACAGCATGTTAACCAGGCAAAATCACTAGCCACTGTGAGTTCAACTCAGTAGTTGGGATTTGGTGGAGAAGCGCAATAATGGAAGCAACATGAACAACAATCATTCCAAGGTTAAGGCTACTCTCTTTGTCAAGGTGAACATGGTTGGGATTCCAATAGGAAGAAAGGTTGATCTGAATGCTCAAGGCTGCTATGAGACCTTATCCCACACTTTGGAAGATATGTTCCTCTGACCCACTGTTGGTCATTGACATTCTTCTAGAAGACTTTAAGAAAATATTTTTGAAGAGACTTGTTAGTAGCTTTTTGGTAAAAAGCAGACCCTATAACCATGCCTCTGTTGACAGCATGGTGTTTGTGTATTTGTGAGGACAATGAGCTATAAAACAGCATTCAACATGTTTGTATCAGCTATATGAGCTGGTTTTTGTATTAATATGATGAATGAAAAAAAAAAACTTGTATTTATGTTCCAACTTTTCTCTAAAAAACCTGTTGTTCCAGCACTTGAAGTTTTGGACTTCTGTGTGAAAATGAACAATGAGAAGATAATGGAGCTTGCTTCACATACCAAGGAATTTAAGCATGAGGGTTCTAAAGTTGAAGAGGAGCATGATGATTATTATTATATTGATTATGAACTTGACGATGATTATTATTATGTTGATACTGTTTTTGATCTTGACGATTGTTATATTTCTGACTAGAGGAGCTGGATTTCCTAGTAACTTGTGACTATGTGCTTATATTAATTTGTGTTTTCTTGAACTTGCAAATACTCCAAAGAATGCAAATGATCCGTCTGTTTAGTGGCAAGGGTGACACCGTTCAAAAAAAAAAAAAAACATTCCTAAGAACAAATTTTTCTTTTTTTTTGAGAAAACCAAGGAACAAAGTTGCTTATGTCTTGTCTTGATAAAATTTAATACCAAGTGTGCTTTTTATGCCTTTTAGATTGTAGTCGTCTTTGTCATATGCTTTTATGCTCAATTTTTCCAATTTTGTCATTGGAAAAAAAAAAGATATGGTAATCAAAACCTATCAAAAAAAGAAAAAAATTATAATTGAATTGTTTCGGTTGTAACTGTAACTATTGGGCTTAAATCGTTACAACTAGATACTTGGCAAATCATGCTAAAATGGTTGAAACTGTTACTTCATGTTGTTTCTTCAAAGTAACATGGCGAAAAAAAATTGTTATGTTCATATGTCAAGTCAGACAGCTCCACCAGTACGAGAAAAGCTTTGGGTGTGGTGTGGAAATGGTGCACCATTGGACTTTGTGGTCCCATTCAGGTTGAAAGTGACAGGTTCGTAGTTTTATAGTTTTAAGTAAATCTTTGGAAACTGGAAGACTTCCGGTTCGAAATCACTATACCTTTGCAATCATTTATAGAAACAATAGCAATGAAAGTTTGTTGAGAGAATCTCTGCAACTGTCCTGTTGATTTAATGGAGGTGAGCTACCCCCCATTTCCCATTGTTCTTTTTTTAAAACACCATTTATATTGCTTCATTTTTCTCCCTCTTCTCCGTTCTCTGCTTGTCTCTCTCCCTCTCTCTCAATTGCTTTGTGTTGCAGGAATATTTACAATGGATCAGGCCGCTGCTGAAAATATCAAAGTAACGGTGAAGGGCCAGGTTTCCTTCCCCTCTCTATTTTTGTTTCTTTTGTAATTACTTTGGTTATTTAGTGTGTTTTAGTTTTAAATCGTTTTTGCGGGTATTGTTTCTTTTTGTTGGATAATAAATTTTAGCTACTTGTATACTTTTTTGTAATGTGGTGTCCTGTCTTTGTTGGGGAGCTACCTTATTTTATAGTTGTTGGCAGCATGTATGTGCCCACAAAACTGTTGTTTCCTATGGGATCTGTGTTAGGTGGAAAAAGGTTGGAACTTTGTCGGACGTTAGATGTTTTTCTATGTGCTAGAGAATTTTAGAGAGTAAAATTGATGGGTAAACAACTGAAAATTTAAACAGCTATAATTGGTTTGCTGGTTACCTGTAGATCCGGGAACTTGTAGTATTTGCTGTGTTGGGTGAGTGATCTGTACATCATCAATTGATTTTTTGTGTTTCAAAGATTACCCCCAACAAGCCTCATAGAATATGCCTGCAGGTTTATGGTTAATCACTCAGGCGACAGGGGAGTTTAGGCATGTTGCATCTCTTGCAATGGATTTAGATATTTTCTTATGCACTAAGTGGCCATAATGTAGAGATTTGAACTTTGAAGTATCCATCTATATGGTGCTCACATGAATCTTGCTACCAAGAATCTAAGTTTGAATGGATTTCAATCTGTAATATAGTTCTACTTTCTTTTATGGTTCCTGCAATGATTTTCTCAGGATAAGTTTTGCACTTTTTGAACAATTACAATATTTAGGAAGTTGTTATTCCAATATACGTTGGAAAAAAGAATTGGAGATGAGTAAGTGGGAACTAATATATCGTCTATTGCAAGGAGATTGATGTACGTTCCCAACGATAACATTTTCAATGCCTCCGAAAATGTTCTGAAGTGGAAATAACATGTTTTAAGCTCATCATGCCTCACTGCATCTGAAATATTTGTTGGCATGTTAGCCTATTGTTTTCTGACAAAGGGATTGTATCATTGTGCTGAGTGCCCAAATAGGAAAGCAAAAACTGCTGTATATATAGCATAATGAACATCTCCATTGTTGTTCAAGAATATGTGGGGATTTATTTATGATTTATCTGAAAGTCGTAAATTCAACATGTGGGTATTATTGTTTCAATCTCCATAATTAGTGTTTGATTAGCATCAATAGGATTTTGTGTTAAGTCTATTGGGATCTGATCTTCTTATAATTGAAGTTCTGAAGATCATATCATATATTAACAGCTTGTGCTAGTATATTTTTGTCCCAAGTTTCTGTATCCACTTAAATTGGGTAGCCACTGAATGTTTATTTTCATGATTTTGTGGGCTGTGACATTCAGCTACCAATTTCAGATCATTACATCAAATTCTATTTGACGCTGATTCTTTTCATGGACATTCATTATTTCATCCAAAAATTTTTTTTTTTTTCATATTAAGGTATCGTGTTGTAGTTGTTTATCATAATGATGCGATAGGTGCTCTCATTTTAGATTCCTTGTAGGACGGACGGGAAAAGTATTTCAGGATGAAGGTGAATGCCCCAGATTCCAGGCTTTTGCATAATTATTGTAAGATGGTGCAAGTGGAATATGGTGCTATGGACTTCTTAGTCAATGGCAACCGCTTTGAGAAAACGAAATCACCTGCTGAGGTAACCTTCTACCAAAGAACAACTCAATATCATTAAGTTTTAATATTGAGGTTGCAACACCAAGTTAATATCCTTCAATCACACTCTCTCCTGCTTGCTTGATTTTTAGTTGACTGCTTTCTACTCTAGAAATTGTTTGTTTCCCCAATTTGAAACAATGATACATATCAAGTGCAAAGATTCATTAATTGCAGTATATCCTTTTCATTTTATTTTGATCTGGCGACTCTCTTTGTCAAATTTCCATTTGCCTTTGTAGCTTAAATGGAAGAACGATGTTCTGGTTGAAGCTTTCATGCACCACAGCGGAGGTGGTTGCAAGGCCGTGAATCCTGAAGAGATTCATGAAGACATGGTCTATGCTGCATGAGCAGATCCTACTCTGCATGGTTTGTTTTCGGATACTAGATTTATTGATAACCCAAAATGTACTGGTGAAGGTAATGTGTATGATTTGCGACCTTTTTCTTTCTTTTTACTTCTGTTTATTTCCTGGGATGTTTCAGACTGTTCCAGCAGTTAGAAGCATTTGACTGATTTGAATTCGGTTGTTTGATCAACAACTTCACATGTAGTTACCTATTCTGAGCATGCCGCAATTGATAGTCTCTGTACTGTAATTGCGTTGTGTTACGAAGAGGTTCAAATGGAAATACCTTTCTAGGAATTTTGAGGTGTCCTTTTCTTTAAGGCAAATGCTGAATGCTACCATGTTCAAGAATGTCCTTACCATAACATTCTGCTAATAAATGAAAATAGAGGTATTTTATCAGAATACTATAGTGATTAATCTGATTGCTACACATTATTTACATATCATCTCATTAATAAGCATTCTCTGAGGTAATATGATCTTAATACCTCCTCCTAAACAACAATATAGTACTGACTACTGAGCTGCTATATATTCAAATCAATTCTCCAAACCATGTTGTCAATGTGCCCTTAGGTTTTTTTTTTCCTCCATTCTTTAAGGAGTTAACTTTGCTGTCCTTAATTTTATGGCTTCACAGTGTTTATATTTGAAGAGGATTAGTTAGGAACACCTTACAGGATTAAGATTCATGGCAGACATCTTTTGCAAGAATCCGTAACCTTCAAGAAAGTTATGAAAAAGAGATTCATCTCTCATCATTACCTTGTTTATTTCTTTTGTTGAATTTGAGGCCAGTACAGAATCTTGACCATGAAAAACTCCTTCCCTGTCTCTCGATCTTTTCATTGTCATGTCTTTCACTAGTTAGTGGAAGGCTGTTTATATAGTCATTTAATTATATAATGAACCCTCTATCACATAAATTTAATTTCATTGGTTAAAAAAAAGGACTAATTTGTTTGAAAAAAATAATAAGTAATTTTATGATCTAAATAGGAATCATATTTTAATAGTATAAAGTATTAAAATAATGAGTAATTTTATAATCTAAATAGCTATGATGTACAAACACTCTTGAAATAAGGTATTTATGTATTTCAAAAATGTTTTTTTCAGGAAATTTATTGAAATTTGCCCAAAAATATTTCAGATATGTTTCTGCAATTTTGAAAAATTAAGAAATACATTTTCATTTTAGAACCATGTTTTTCTACTATCTCATTTTTTTATAATTAATATTGATTTAAATAATTATTTTTAATATTATTTTTATATGATCTCATAATTAATTGCTTCAAAATTTATTATAGGTAAGAACAAATTTATAAATATATCCCTATAATTTTTATATTTACATGTCTTCTCCACTTTTTTTCCTATTTTTTTTCTCATGCCCATTTCCGTGTTTCTCATTTCTGCATCTCCTGTTTTCGTAATATTTAGGTAAATAGGAATCATATTTTAATGGTATACAATATTGAACAAATAATAAAGGAGGTAATTGCTTATATGATTATGGCATTGAGTTGGTAACCTGCAGCTATCTTTTGTCAAAAAAAAAACCTGGAGCTATCTTTCCATATTTTGTCTTTGATTTGGATTATCAATTTCCGTCAGCAAGTGCCGAAGTTTAATCATTGAGATAAAAAGAGAAGGTACGTAGTGTCCAATTACAAAACCTATTCAAGGAGATTGAAAAGAACAAGAAATCACATGAAGTTGAAAATCCAGTGACAACTTCAATGGCTAAAACGATTTTAAGAACTCATTTCTACAACAGAAGTAAAAATAAACAGCTCAATGCCTGTTAGAACATCAACTTTTTTTGGAGAGTGCTAACTTACAGAATCTAGACAATTTTTAATCTCAGAACGCACATCCGTTTCAAGCCTATGCACCCAAATTTGATTATAATTTGGCTTCTTGGCAGTGTGGACAGAGTGGCCTTAATGCCTCCTGCTGCACCAAAAAAAAAAAAAAATGGTATCGAGCAGCCACAAAGATAAGCACCCAAATGGAACTGCATAAACAAGAGCTGAAATGCTTTCTGTACTACAAAAGTAAACAAATGGGTACTTCTAACTTAATTTTTAATTAGCAGCAAGAATTACTATTTATTCTCTTCATCCTTTCTGTTTTTCTGAAATAAAAATTTTATTATCTAGGAAAATAATATGCGAAGAAGAATGGCAAATTGCTTCTAAAAAGATAGCATAATGAAACACTAAACAATACACAAGCTTGTGGGAATAGAACAGTGCATCACCAGTAGTTGATGATATTCCAATAAATCGCATAATCAGAGACACTAATGTTTCATGAAGTGCCAACTTATGGAAGTTGAGACTGGCGTTGCTGTTCCAAAATAGGACACCTGGTTATGATCTATTCCTCAAGTGACATCAACTGGAGGTCTTGTGGTATTGATTGTAGCTTGGGGCAATCATAAAGGGATAAAGAACGAAGAACTGGCATTACCCTTCTTGTCGCATTAAAATTACTGCTGCTACAGTTAGAATTACTAGCAATGGTAGCAGAGGCTTGCATCATATCCCAACTTTCCCACTCCACCATAAAGCGAAAAATGAGTTCTTTCAACTTTGGAAAAGCCACAAATGACTTTGTACCATGAATATATGTGACAGGATTCACACCAAGCGACTCAACACCCACAGATTTCAAGCTATTGAAGTGTCCTATTAGAAGTTTTTCCAGAGATGACAATGTCCCTAAAGGTGGCAGCTCTACACAGTTTATGGCGCTCAGGAGTCTCAGATCTTTCAGATTTGTGAGCAGGGTTATCCAACTAGGAAAAATTGATCCACCGTAGTCATAACCTGCAAAGCTTCTAGCCTTGGATGTGGTTGCGCGGCTTCAATCACATTTTCCATCACCTTGCTCACCCCAAATGAAAACAATAGGTCCAAACTTTTAAGGTGCTTGTTCATCAAATCTGCGATCCTCTCTGTTCTTTCCATAAAAGGCATATCTGTCAAACAATGACCAAGAAACCTCAGGTGACAAATTCCCTATGGGAAGCCTGTATGCAGCTTCCATCATTATTGAAGCTCTCTCATTCCTTGTAGTCACCAAGATTCTACTTCCTAATGCCGCAGATTTAAGTGAAAGTTTTATTGGTTCCCAAACTTGGAAGTCACCAGTCCTCACATCATCCAGCACAAGCTGGAACGTTTTTCCATTGACAGAACTATGTAGTTGTCTTTGCAATTCAGACCAATAAAGTGCGGACGGAGTATATCAGTAGCTTCAATAACCATTTTCGCTATCTGGGTCTTATCAAAAGACTCAGAAACACACACCCAAGTCTTATGCTCAAAATGGGCTTCAACCTTTTCATTAGTATAACGCCCCCATACCAACTATGGACACAATAAGACGACCATTAGGACTTATTTCTCCTGTAATTATATCATCACAGAGCTTACTTATTAAATTGCTTTCTGTTCAATTTCCTACCACACACCTCAGAAACATCAATTGAAGGTGTAGTTTCTAGTTTTTCTGGTTCCTCATTCTTCCCTTCCAAAGCAAAATGGTATATTTCTTTCTCATTCGCAATTGCATCTAACCTTTCTTTAATACCCTTCATTTTAGCATCAATTTCATGTCGCGCAAGAGTTTGTTTGAAACAGAAATATGGAGAAAGGAAATGAGAAAGCCATATCGTTTTCTTGGGAAGAGCAGATTTCTTGCCCAAGATTTGAACTTTGGGCCCATTAATCTTCGTATTCCATTCATCTAACAAGTCATCCAATTCATAAGACGCGGATTTTAGCTCTTCTAACCATAGATTCAAACTGCTTTCCTTCACTTGCTTCTTCTCTGCATCACTGAGCACAGCCCTGATTGCAGTGAGGACAGAAGTAAGCTTTTGAACCTCTTCTGGCCCTCCAAATAACAGGCTTGCTTCTGGTTGAATATCAGCTTGAAGGATAGTGGTTAACTGCTGCAAGACTATTGACAAAAGTAAATCTGCCATTATTGGTTGGAGTAGAAAAAGCTGACTCCCTTTCTTGAAAAGTTCTATGATGATGGTAATGAATCAGAAGCAGAAATTCTGCAGGAAATCAGCAGATTTTTTCTGATTTCCATTCGGCTCAATGCTTAAATCTATCAATTATCATAGGAGAGGGAGATTTCATTAATCAATTTCCTTCCGCTTTCCTGTTGTTCAACTCTATTGGCTGCTTTAAAATAGTCGTATTATTAATTTAATTTTAAATTAATATTGTTTAGCGCTGAGGTACCAGCCAATATACATGATTAATTTTAATTTTAAATAAAAAATTATTATTTATTAATAAATTATTTATTTAAAAAAATTTTGATATTTAGTAAATTAAAAAATTTTAATATTTAGTCAATTAACTATTTGACACACAAACTATTAGAATTTTGAAATAAAACTACCTAATCATAAATAACTATAAATAGAAATAAAAAATTATTAAAAAAATACAAAGATAAAAAATAGTTTCGTATATTATCTATTTTGAAAATAAAAACTACTTATTTATTTAATATTTTATATAAATATTTTAATTTATTAATATTTTTAAATATATTTTAAATAATATATTATATTTCAACCGTACAAAATTCAAATTATCGACTAGTTATAATTTAATTTGATAATATTATTTTTTTGTATTTATATACATTTAATACACAATGTTTTTTCTATATTGTATTTATGTGCATTTAAAATATATTTAAAAATATATATTCCTATATTTGTATTTATATCCGTGCAAAAAACGAATTATCAATTAGTTACAATTTAATTTGATAATATTGTATATTTATATTTATATGCATTTAATACACTATTTTTCTATATTTTTTTGAAATATTTTTTTTATCACTTATTAATTGCACGTTTTTTTTTCAATAAAATTCTTGACATAAAAAAAGTTAAATACTATGATCTCCCTAAATTTTATCAAACTATATTATCTAATCTTTTATTGTCAAGAATTATACTATAAAATCTCTCTATATTTTGACTTTGTCACACTAAATTCTCTCTCCATCTATTTTATTAGATATTTTTAATCAATCATAACCCAAAATGTCAAAATCTAAGTACAAATTTTTAATAAAAAATTACTTTTACCCTTAAAACATACCATCTCTTATTAGTCATAAATACCATTAATTTTCTTTTTTTTTTTCCTCAAATTAACGCAAACACCTTTTTTTTTTTTATTAAATTTCATCTCTATATCACATACTCATTGAATATGCAAATGGGATATGCATCACCACCACTAGGCTCAGTTTTTCTCTTTAATTACTAGAAAAACAATAATAATTACTTAGATTGTGATCGATCTAAAAAATGATCTCCTAATCATCTAACCAGAGAAGGTTTTGTTTTAATAAACAATAATAATTACTTGATTGTGATCAATCTAAAAAATGATCTCCTAATCATCTAACTAAACAAGGGTTTTGTTTTAATGTAAACAAGCATAATGGAATAAGTTTGGCTTCTGATGTTGATGTCTCATCTGAGTCTTTACCCAAGTCGGATGAGTTTGCTTACTTGAATTGTTAGCTCTTATGCATTAAAAAATAGAGGTTGAATTGGTGGATAATTTAAAATTAGAGGGAAGATAAGTTATTAATAGTTTAGAAGAAGTAGAAAAAGAATAGAATACACAATCATTTTAATAGTTCAGGTATTAATCAACCTACATCTACTCTCCAATTGTTCCTATAGGGTGTTCCAGTAAAGTCAAATGGTGTTTTCAAGTTTACACCTAGCTTTACAGTTTGTGTTTCGCAAAGGCTCACACAACCTTACAAGTGTTTTCCAAGACTAACACTTAAACATATACAAGAGTTTTCTATTGGCTCACTCTCAAACCCAAACCCAAAGGGTGTTTAAAGCTCACACCAAACTTCTCATAACTTAATAACAAAGAAAGTAATTAGGAAAGAAGATTGAGAAATAAATTTGCAAGAGTTTTGTCTTAGTAAATGCTATTCACTTTTATTTATATCCATTTGGTGGAATATTTATAGGTTATATCCACCAAAGAGAAGTTATATATAAAAGCATTTCATAATCTCCAAAGTTGGTAGAAAAAATTAGCATTTAATGCTTGTCAGACATAGGTCACAGTTGAGGCATCCATTTCGCGGTTGAGATTCATGTTTCACTCTGGAATTTACCATGTCATGGTCAAGATATTTATTTATGTCTAACGACTAGTACATGTGGCAGCATGTGAATGGATCTTCATCAACCTGTCCATTGGAACCCCATTTTTTGCTTTTGATGATCTCGATCACGATGGATAGGTTGCAGTCCAACAATGGTCATAATTGAGACTTATGGAATGTGAACTGGACAGTTGGTTTGGAAGATGTGTCATGGTCGCCACAATATTGTCGTGGTCACGACAATCAAATACACAAATGGATTTATGACCACGTGGCAGTCTTTGGTTGATCAACAAAGGAGCGACAATAGAGGTTTGAGTGTCACAGACGAGACTTTCACTGTGATATCCTGCCGCAAAATTGACTACCAAAAAATTATTTAAGTTTTGCCATTATCGAGGGCAAGATTGATCAATAACGGTTGCGACTCACCAACCAACTTTGGTTTTCTTCTCCATTCAATTTTCAATAATAATTTGCTCAATTTTTGTCATCACAACACTTAGATAAGATTATTAGTACCTTTAAATCTATGTTGTCAAGATCGAAAAAGAGTTTTGACATAAATTTGACCAATTTAGTCCAACTATCTCCCCATTTTTTATTTTGACAACCTAGATTGAATAAAGAATGAATAAGTTTATTCTTAAGTGTGTGATTTTATGGAGAAGATAAAGTCATTTTGTAGAGAAGATATAAAAATATTCTTTTAGTGCATCCATAAAGATTGATGATGATTAGAAAATGTAAGGTAAAATGCTTTACTAAAATAATTATAGTTGAAATACTCAAATGCAAATGCTCCCCATTAATTTATATTCTAGGTAATTTTAATTATACTTAAACTTTCCCTCTCCCTCAACCATATAATTTTCTTTCCCCTTTTGTCAAGATAAAAAAGAGACGGAAGCTTAAGAGGAAGAACATAAGATCAATTGCAATGACAATAATGATACTAATGATGGTGGCAATCAATTGAGAATTAGTGTAACATAAATAGAGCTTTTAATAAAGAAGTAACATCATTCAACAAACCAAACTTGCATTAACAAAAAAAGGAAGTTTGAAGAGAGAACGAAATTGAGGGTAAGAAAGGGAGTACTCTTTGCCAAAACCTTTAAACATCAAACCATACATACTTAGTTTAGAGTTAACATCCTTGTGAATCCATATGGTGCACATGAATTCTCTTACAACAACTTCATAACCTAGTTCATTATGATAAATCATATTAATCCAACCCAAGTCACTTAGAAATTTACGAATTTCTTCTTCAACGTGAAAAGCAGTGAGCATGAAATCAAAAAGGATTTTGCTGGAATGAATCACTTTTTTCTTGTTTGCCTCATAATGATCTTTTTATTCTTTGGTGATGGCTTTCATCTTATGTAGAGGAAGTGTGGATCTTGAAGAAGAGGAGGAGGTTTGGGTTATGCCCTTTCCTTTCTCTAACCTTATGAACCGTTTTAAGACTTATGAAAGATGATGGAGTAGGGTAAATAAGGGATGAAGAAAGAAAATGAAGAGAAAGATGAGAATTATGGGTTTAGAAGAGATAAAATATGTGTAAAGTGGTGAGAGTGGTTCAAGAGGGGTTTAAATAGGCAGGAGAGGGTGTAGAGAGGTAAAAAATAATGGTTTGAAATGCAATACACGAAGAAATTGCATCATTTGAGGGTAATGGCAATTATTACCTAGTGGTAATAAGTGGTTACGGTCACTATACACATGTCACGATCGCTACATCCAAAAATGTGAGTAATAGATGTAAAACCTGGGGAAAGAACGAAGTAACAGTCAAGAATTTTGAATTTGAAAAATGTCATGGTGGAGACTACCATGTCATGATCACGACCCAAAAGGTTTTAAAAGAGAAATTTACCTTGTGAGTAGCAATTATGACATGATGTCTCGGTCGTGACTCCAAAAGTCTTTTTGAAAAACACTTGAAAACTTATTTTAAAGCATTTGGCCTTCACTTGGTGTGAATAAATTAATGTTATGATAATTAATTCAAGCAATTTGGCATTGAAAAGCGCACTTACACTATGAATTAATACATTTACAATTCTCAACATAACAAGTAACCAATCAATCATACAAAATAATCAATTAACAAGTAAAGCACGCTGCATAAGGTGAGATCAATTTTCACCCTAGGGAGCTTCCATCTAGCATTCCTAATTCCCTCTTGATGAAGTTCATTCTTTCTTCATTAACAAATTTAATGAAAATATCCACAAGTTTGTGATCGGTGTCAATAAACTCAAACACTATACTACTACTTTGGACATGATCTCTAAGAAAATGATGTCTAATGTCAATATGTTTGCTTCTTGAATGTTGGATGGGGTTCCTAGAGAGATTTATTGCACTTATGTTGTTACATTTGATGGGAATATGATAAACATATTTGTCATAATCCTTGAGTTGTTGTTTCATCCATAAAACTTGAGTGCAACAACAATCTGTCACCACATGTTCCCTTTCGATGGTTGTTAAGGCAATCGAAACTTGTTTTTTGCTAAACTAAGAAACTAAACATTCACCTATAAATTGTCAAGTTTCGAAAGTGCTCTTTTTATCCATTAAACTACTAGTATAATCCAGATCCGAATAGCCAAAAAGAGTAAATGATGAGTTTCTAGGATAGTCCTAAATGTTATGTGTCATTCAAATACTTAAAAATTCTTTTAACGACATTCAAATGAGATTCCTTAGGGTAAAATTGTAATCTAAGACACAAGCAAACACTAAATATAATATAACTTTATACTTTTTTTCATCAATGGGCTTACCGATTCATCCTTGTCTAGTTTGATAGTTGCACTCATTAGGATCTTTGCTACCTTGCATCCATCCATGCCAAACCATTTGAGTAGATCTTTTGTGTACTTAGTTTGGTTGATGAAGATACCTTATTTAATTTGCTTGATTTGAAACCTAAGAAAGAACTTGAGCTCACCCATCATGCTCATCTCAAACTTCCTAGTCATACACCTCGTAAATTCCTCACAAAGAGATTAAATAATAGCACCAAATCTAGTATCATCAATATATATTTGCATAATGAGTGTATCAATGGCGTCTTTTCACAAATAAAGTTATGTCAATATAATCTTTTTTAAGTTCTTCATTAGAAGTCCAAAATCATTTAAGTTTTTAAATTCATCCTCAAATTTTGAACACTTTTTCTTATAAGTTTTTATGTAAGATTTATATTTATCGCATCTCAAGGTTAAAGCTTCAAGAAACTTATCATTCACATCATCTAAGTCTTCATAATCATGACAAGAATGTGAAGAAGTACTTACCTCATTTGAAGACTCCTCTTATGCCATAAAGCATAGGTTGACAACTTATTTATCTTCTTTTTTCTCATTAGAGCTATTATCCCTAGTGGCCTTAAAACTCTTCTTCTTTTCCTTATTCCACTTTTCTTTTTCTTTAATGTAGGGCACTCGGATTTGATGTGTTTTTGCTTCCCACACTTAAAGTAAGTCACATCATTATTCTTTTCTTTGAAGTTTGGGGATGTCTTTTAAAGTTTTTTCTATCTTTTCTTCTCTTTATGGATTCTTTGGTTCTTGTTGAAAGCGTTAAAAGCTCTTCTACCCCTTTCTTTCTCTCATTACTATCGCTAGAGGCAACTTCTACCTCTTTGTCTTTGTTTGAGAATTTGAAAGCAAGAGTCTTATTTTTAACTTTTTCATTATTGTCTCATTACCCTCTCATTTTGTTCATCTTTTTATCCTTCTTTAAGGTTAGCTCATAAGTAAATATCTTGCAATAAGGACATCCATTTGCACCTTTCTAATCTCTGGATTGGATTTTTATATGCTACAAACTCTAGCACCAAATTTCTCAAAAGGAAGAGATTTGAGAATTTTAGTGTTTACCTCATGTTTTATGAGAATTCTTCCAAGCTTTTTTATGTTTGTGACAATGGAGAGAAGTTTATTTGTCATGTTGGTGATGCTTTCATTTTCCTTCATCATGAAGAACTCTCATTCTATCACGTACATCTTCAATCTAGTTGATTTCATTAGTATAGTGCCATCATGATAGTTCTCCAAGTCCTTTCATGTTCCATAGGCATTTATGCAATGTTTCACTATACCAATCTCCTCTCTTGATAGGGAGTTAAGGAGAATGGTCATCACTCTCTTGTTATTGCCATTTGACTTTATATGTGCTTCCATCCATTCTTCTCTTGGCATTAACTCTTCACTACCAATTGCCACTTTGGTTGAAGGCTTTCATTCCTTTGCTATGATATCTCATAAATCTACTACATCACTATCTAAATAGATCTTCATTTTATACTTTCAATGAGCATGTCATATCCATCAAAGTAGGGTTTAAGGTGAGTGCGGATTCCTTCTTGTGCCATGATCTTTTTCTCATTCAATTAAGGCTTTGTTTGAATCTAAACTCTGATACCACTTATTAGCTCTTCTACACCAAGAATGGGGGGTTGAATTAGTAGGTAATTTAAAATTTTGAAGGGAAGGTAAGTTTTAACAGTTTAGAAGAAGTAGAAGAATAATATAATACACAAGGATTTATAGTGGTTTGGGTATTAACCAATCCTACATCCACTCTCCAATTGTTCTAATTGGGTGTTTCGCTAATGTCAAATGATGTTTTCAAGCTTACACTTAACTTTACAACTTGTGTTTTGCAAAGACTCACATACAACCTTACAAGTGTTTCCCAAGGCTCACACTCAAACCTATACAAGAGTTTTCTATTGGCTTACTCTTAAACCTAATCTTAAAAGGTGTTTAAGCTCACATTAAACTTCTTACAACTCAATAACAAAGAGATTAATTAGGAGAGAGAAGATTGAGAAATAAATTTGCAAGGGTTTTGCCTTGGCAAATGCTATTTTCTTACATTTATGTCCATTTGATGGATTATTTATAGGTTATACCTACCAAAGATATGTTAGAGACAAAACTATCTCATATCTCTAAATTTGATGGCAAATCCAGTATTTAACGCTTGTCAGACACACGATCGAGACATCCTTTTTATGATCATGACTTATGTTTCGCTATGGAATTTGCCATGTCACTATCAAGTTTTTTATCTGTGTCTAACAACTAGTACACGTGACAACATATGATTGGATCATCATCAAATTATCCGTTGAAACCCTATTTTGTACTTTTGATGATCTCGATCACGATGGATAGGTCCCAATCACAACAATGGTAGTGGTCGAAACTCATGGAATGTGAACTGGACTATTGGTTTTGGAAGATGTGTCTCGGTCACCATAATACTATTACGACCGAGACATTCAAATAGACAAATGACTTTATGACCACGTAGCAGTCTTTAGTTGATCAACAAAGAGCGTCAATAGAGGTTTGAGTGTCCTAGACGAGACTTTCACTGCGATAGCCTATTGCGAAACCAACTGCCAAAAAATTATCGAAGTTTTGCCATCGTGGTGGTCGAGATTGATCAGTAGCGGTCGCGACTTGCCAACCAACTTTGGTTTTCTTCTCCATTCAACTTCCAATGATAATCTAACTCAATTTCTGTCATCATAACACTTAGATAAGATGATTAGTATCTTCAAATCTATGTTGTCAAGATCAAAAAAGAGTTTTTGAAATAGGTTTGACTAACCTAATCTAACACGAACTTTAACCTTTAGTATGAGCTCAACTTTGGCTCATGGCGCTCTATCTTCGAGTATGGTTCCTTTGCTCCTGATATCATTAAGGATTCAAATATGGTGGAGTACTACACATCAATTTGGCTTTTAACATTGCCATTGTTCGCTCTAGTTCAAATCATGTTCCTCCATGGTTGGAGTAGCCATTATTTAGGATAGGAGAGGGATGAATTGTTGGTTGGACTGTAAAGGAGATGAGTGATTTAGGTGTTGATATCGACAATGCACTCATAGGTGGAGATTACTATGAATCCGTTCCTTCTCTTTTTTTTTATTTTTTTTTTCTATTCCAACTCCTTGACAAGATTAAATGGCACAGTTTTATTCTTAGATGTGAGTTTGAAAAAGATATAATTTTTAATAGATTTATAGTTGATTTATAGAATTGTATTTATAAGTTGTCGTGTTTACATGACATGAATTTTTTTTTTTTTATGCTCATCTTTGTTAAATTTTAATGTGGCTTATTGGTTGTAGATGATCCAAGCAAATTGAGAGAATTTTTCTGAGTTTATGTTTTTTAAAATTTTTTTATGAGTTTATTATTAATGTTGATGTGGTGGGGTGTACTATAGTGGCAGGGTAATATAGAAAATAAAAATAAAAATAAAAAAGATGAATAAAATAGACTTTTATATTAATTTAAGATAAATTTTAACAGAATTTAACAAAATAAAAATAAAAGAGAATTTTAGTATAATGTTTCAAAATAGGAGATCTAAGTAATATAATATAACAAAACTCAGAGGATGAAAGTATTTAACTCTACATAAAAATCCTTCTTTTATAGGGAAAAAAAAAATAATAAGCTGGTCCTGAATTATAAAATTTACTGAAGTTTTTTTTTTTCATGTCTATGACCTCATTAAAATCTGAAAACTCATAATTGTGAAACCCAGAAAAAAATATTTTATTTTGATGAGGCAGGTTAACTAAAAATAATAAATTAAAAGAAAAGAGAATTTATGATCAACATTAACAAACATAAGATTTTAAAACTCAATGAAAAATAATCTTAGTTCAACTGTAATTCTTTTCTTTTTTTAATTTTATATTTTATTTGCACTTATAAGATGTGTTTTAAGTTTTGAATTTTTCTATTCATTTAAAACAAAAAAATAATTTTTAAATTAACTTAATAATCATTTGCGTTCCCTTCTAACAAGGTTTCTTTTACTTCTTAACAACTAAAAAGCCATCACCCATATACAAGGTTTTTGTTTTTTAATAAGATAAGAATTCGTCTGCGTGCGTGTATATATGTATATATAATGTTTTAACACTATTTCCACTATTGTTAGAGCCATCATACTATTACGAGAGACATAATTTCAATTTTGGTATGATTTGTAATTTTAAAAGTATTTTAAATTATTTAAAATAATTGTGGCAAAAAGTTTTTTTATATATTTATGAATAAAAAATTTTCACGTGCATCAAGCTAACTATTTGTTGATTTTAATCTATATATTTTTATAATTAATTAAAATTTATTTAATATATATATATATAAATATTAGTATATTAAAAATACAAAAAAAATTAAGCATAAAGTATAATAAGATATTCTTTGCTTACTTTCTAATTATATAGGGGGGGCAAAAAAATCAAACTCTAAAGTAAGGCATTAAAATTACAGAGGGACAAAAAGCCTATTAAAAATAGAATACAATTATTTAATTTTTCAAACATGCACTAAAAAAATTATTTATTTTTCTTAAATTATTTTTAACTGTTTTAGTTTAGACACGTCTAGGGTACAAATGAACTAAGTTTGCTTGAAAGTTGCTCGAATATCAACTTAATAAAAATTGATTTAAGCTCGATTCATTTATTAAATGAGATTTAAAATTAAATTTGAGCTCAACTCGTTAATTTAATTTTAAGTTTACCAATATTTGACTTATTAAACTCGCAAACCAACTTCATAATAAATTTGTGAGTTAGCTCATAAATAATTATATAAATAAATTTAACTATTTAATTTTATTTATAATATATACTTTTGATATATATATATATATATATATATATATATATATATATATATATATATATATGTTATTTTTTAATGTATATTTATTTTAATGTATATTTATGATGTATTATCTAAATATTTTTATAAGTATTTGTGTAAATATTAATTAAGATGTTAAATTTTAAAAATAGAATCTCAATTTTTAAATTAATTATTTATAAATTTATTTAAAATTCAATTATATTAAAAATTTTTGATTTAATTGAGCTCAATTAGATTCATAAATTTATCTACAATTCAATTATATTAAAAAATTTTGATTTAATTGAGCTAAATTAGATTCATAAATTTTATACAATCTTCATAATATTTAATTCGAGTTTGACTCATTTATTAAATATTTTTAAAATATTCAATTGGAGCTCAATTTATTTATAAAAAAAACCAAATTTAAGCAAATCAAAATTCAATTTAATTCGAATAAACTCATTCATATTTTTATACACACGCTCATGACCATGTTTTATATTGTAGAACTTGTAAATCTAATAATAATTCAGTGTACACTTTCAATTGAAGGATTATTTGGTTAAGTGTTATTATTAATAGCTGATTTTTAAAAAATTAAAAAGAATTATTGTTCCTAATCACTTATAGATTTTTTTCAATATAAATTTTATAAAAATTTTTAATTTTAAAAAATTAAAAATTTTATCAATATCTATCAAATTAGGTTGATTAGAAGTGTTTTTAAAAACAATCTAACCATATAATTTGGCCTAATTTGAATCAATTTACAATTCAACTGTGGATTTATAAGTGTTTATGAATTAGGTTAATTTGAGTTTCTTTTTTTTTTTAAAAAAAAAAAACATGTCAATACGCAAACCAACCAAACTCAACCCTAATTATATAATTTTAAACAATTATTTTATTAAGTTTTATGGACTATTTATGCACAGCTACATCAAGATTTTATATTGCTATTTTTAATATTTTTTAATGAATTATTTGAAGAAATTTTATATTATATGATTTGATATAGATTTATTGGTCATTAATGACTAATGGTATGCACATTCTTAATTTTGTAGTTTATACATATTGCTACCAAAATTTTATATTTATTAAATTAATAATTTATTTTATTTATAATAAAAACTGTTTTAATATATATATATATATATATATAGAGAGAGAGAGAGAGAGAGAGAGAGAGAGAGTAAGGAGAACCATTGCTACACTATTATGAGGAAGGGCGATTTTGCAATTTCTGGCACTTCTATGGTTGGTTTCATGGCCAGGTATAATATAATCGTCAAATTGCTGAATCTGATCCATAATGGTAGGATTAATGTGACTGATTTTTTTTAAATATTTTTATAGGTTGAATTAGTAAATTTTCAATCTGCAAGTTACAGATTGGATTTAATAGGAGGGTGTCTATTATTCTGTTTGAATTGAAACATTAAATCAAATCAATTAATTTATTTTTTAAAAAATTTTGATCCATTCAATTTTATTTGATTTTAAAAATTAAATCCAACAAACTGAATAAATCAAAATTTTATGAAAATTTATTTAAAATAAATGATATAAATATAATTTTTATTTAACAAGAAACTATATATATATATATAACAAACTTCTTTTTTTAAAAGCTTATTTGCTTTGACGTGAAGACTATTATCCCAATTATGTATGTGGACCTGCAATTGAACAAAGTATATATGCTTTTTTAACAAATAAAAGGGATGGGATTGGATGTTGATGTTGGGAAAATAAGCAACAAATCACAAGTGGGTTTTCTAATCTAATCCTTTCTGTCACCCATTAAATTAAAATTGCAATTAGGATCACATATAGTGAGCACTATCAATTTAGCCAAATTTTGGAAAAATGTTGGAAGGTTTCACACTTTGATTTAGCTAAAAAGTCCTATTTTGAGTTCATCTTTGAAATTTGATGCATTAAGGGTGCTATTTATTTTCAAAGATATGGTTTATAATAAATTGTATTTTTAATTAATATTTAAATATAGAAAATATAAATTTTCATATAAAAAATAATTTTAAATTTTAAATTCGAATTTTTTATATAAAAAAATATCATTGAATTTAATAATTCGGACACTCTAAAATAAAGGAATGAATAAAAAAATTTTTTAAAGAAAAACATTCAGTTGACAGAGCCAGTGGAACACAAAGCGACAATATTGCCGGCCAACGATTGCACAAAATGACGAGTGAATTTTAATGATACGACGTCGTTAATTCAATGATTAATAATAATTTTTATATAATTTAACGGTATGAACGCACTGTAACAACGTGTCAACAAAGGACTGCAAAGGTAACCCATGCGCCCTGCTCATACATGTCGACCGAACAACGCCACCTATCGCCTCCTTATAAACCAAATAAACAAATAAAACTCCTTCCTCCTTCCACCTGATGCCTCTTCACCCTTATTCTCTTAATATGCTAACATGGTTTCATCTCACGTGTATATATATATTCTTTATTGGTCATCCTTCTTTTGCTCTGTTCTTTCATGCAGCCAGCTGAAAGGCCACAAATAGTATACTAATTCAATGGGGTTGGTCTCAGCTGCGTCTATGATTGCACTCTCTTTTTGTTTTCTGCTTAGCTCCATTCTTGTTGTTGTTCATGGCCATATACCAACAACTCTTGAAGGACCCTTTAAGCCAGTGACTGTCCCTCTTGACAAGAGCTTCTGAGGGAATGCTTTGGACTTGCCTGACACTGACCCTCGTGTGCAGAGGATAGTTCAAGGTTTTGAGCCTGAGCAAATTTCTGTTTCTCTTTCTGCAACACATGACTCTGTTTGGATTTCTTGGATTACAGGTCCCTTTCTTATCATTTCTTCATTTTTATCTTTATTCAGTTTAGCCATTTGGCTTGAAATTTCATTTAATTTTCTAAGAATTTGAAGATAAGGTACTAATCAGCTAAATGTAGACTTCCCTTCTCTCCATTTATAACATAAATGGGATTTTGTGCTTGCTTGTAGAGGGTATCAAAATTAATGAGTTAATCCATTTGGTCAATATTGAGCTTTTTTCTACCCAAGTTATATCTTCTGGGATCAAGAATTGTAAGTTGGCCGTAATGATTGAAAGTAAATTTGACAGTAATATCCAAACTCAAAGAAGTTTTAGTTTTCAGGATTTTCAACCTATTTCAATTTTGTACTTTCCAAGTATGCACTTCACTTTAGCCACCAATTATGAATACCTTAGTTATACATTGTTTTTCTGCACTATTGTGGATGGGTTTAATGGAGAGATTAACTAGTTGCATCAAAGGGATTCTGGGTTACACCAATATTATAATTTTATATTTGTTCAAGTAGGATTTTCTAGGATGGATTAACCATGATAATCATAGTTCAAGACAAGAAGGGCTTGATTGATTCATTTAATGTTTCAAATAAGGGGAGAGCATGAAATATTGACAAGCTGGAATTCATGAAACATGGGATCATTCATGTTTAGCTCTTCTGTGTCGGCCAGTTAAATGATATTCTTTGAATTAAATTTGCAGGAAATTATCAAATTGGGAATAATATAAAGCCATTTAATCCTAATAATGTAGCCAGTGTTGTTCGATATGGAAGGTCTAAATTTCTATTACCTCATCAAGCTACTGGCCGTTCCCTTGTATACAATCAACTGTATCCTTTTGAAGGCCTCCAAAACTACACTTCTGGGATCATACACCATGTTCGTCTCACAGGTATAATTGCCTCACATTTCATCCCAATACACTATTCTCCTCTTTTGTTATTTGCATTCTTGCTGTTGCCTTGTTAGAATTGATATCCGAACAATCAGTTGAATTGACCAAATGATGCGGACTCATCTTGTACGTCCGCCTGTGCTTGGACTTGTAACATTTTTTGTCTTTCTGCAGGGTTGAAACCAAACACAAGATATTATTATCATTGTGGGGATCCTTCCATACCAGCAATGAGTGCTATTTATCACTTCAGGACCATGCCAGCTTCAGGTCCCGAGAGTTACCCCAGCAGAATAGCAATAGTGGGAGACTTAGGTCTTACATACAATATGACTTCTACAGTTGATCACATGATGAGAAACAATCCTAATCTTATTTTATTGGTTGGAGATGTTACTTATGCTAACTTGTATCTCACCAATGGAACTGGGGCTGATTGCTATTCTTGCTCATTTTCACAAACTCCCATTCATGAGACATATCAGCCACGCTGGGACTACTGGGGAAGGTATACTTGGCTATGAATTGACAATATGCTATTAGTGGAACTATAATTGCTTTCAAGCAGGAAAGTTGTGTGGTTCAGTTCTGTTTATGTAAAATCTTGTTAAAAACCAGAAATGGAACTTGAAGGAAGATGTCCAGAGACAATAATGTATAGGCCCCAAGCTAGAGTTATATCTGGTTTAGAGTATTGGGCTACATGATTTTGTACTGTTCTTTACTTCTAAGTACACTTTAGCAACTCAGTTGGAGTTGATGAATGATGACATTAGACGGGATGCCTTTTGGACATGCCAAGTTACATTAGTAATCCTTCTCTGCTTTTCATTCAATTTGTTACTGTAAACAATATAGATAATCAGGTTACTACTCAGACATTTTTTTTCTATTGTTAATTTTTGCCTTAGGCTCAATTAGATTTTCTTGGTATTTCTCAGGTTGCTTTCTGGTCCATATTGGCAATAATCTGGCTTGTTAATTACCATTGTTGTATTTGTTATCAGGATTATGGACCAGAAAATCTGCTAAGAATCTATATTGCCAAACTTGAGAATAGCACTTGTGTTGTCAGCATGCAAAGGAGTAGGATTAGATTGTGAAAATTCAAGTTCAGTAAGTAATCCGCGGAGCCAAACAATCTCAGCACAAGCAGTAGACATGACACGATATTCAGATTCAGTCGAGGATTTGGAAACCCGATCTTGCTTCTTACTCTTTCAAGATATCAAAGAATCACCGAGAAACATGCACTAACCAGTAACGGAGCGACGTGTATCAGGACAACCAGCCCAATCAGCATCACTGTAAGCAACAAGGCGCAGAGGGGAACCAACAGGAAAGAACAAACCACGTCTAGATGAACCAAGTAGATATCGAATGATCCGTTGGACAGCAACCAAATGAAGATGACGAGGAGCTTGCATAAATTGGCTGACTTGTTGAACTGCAAAGGAAATATCGGGCCGTGTGATAGTAAGATAATTCAAGCTCCCAACGAGTTGCCGAAATTTTGTTGGATCAGAAAGAAGATC
>CATIWR010197218.1:0-21953 GCA_949677035.1 Omphalea diandra
TTTATTTTTTCATTTATCAAATTTTTAATATTAAAATAGAAATTTATTGTTATTATTCAAAAATTATATTTTATTTTTATTCACAAAAAAGTGAACAATTAATTTTTTATAATTTTTATGTTGTGGATTCGGGGAAGAAGATAAAATGATTTTAAATTAAAGGCAAATATGTAATTTTGGTGCCTAATTTTTCCAAACTCATGCAAACACCCCAATTTGGGGTGTTTGCATTTTAATGGTTTGGAAGGGCTTGGGGGGTTTACCAAACCCTTTCAAACCCTTTTATTTCATTTCATTCCCTCCAACCCAAACATAAAATTTTTTCCTAAACCAATCCAATCCATTTCATTCCATTATAAACACCTCATCCAAACATAGGCTTAGAGTATATTTGATATATTAAGACATATAATGAAAAAGCAATTTTATTCTATTTTCATATTTGATATCTTAATTTATTTCAAACTTTAAAAAAACAATTTCAAAAAGATTAGAACATCTGAATATTTTTAAAATTGTATTATGTAAATTGATTTATTTACTTATAAAATATAAAGTTATTATTATTATGAAAATTTTATTTTTATACATTTAAATATATTAAAAATATTAACATATTATTTAAAAATAAAATTGTATTTATTATTTTTAATATAATATTATCTTTAATTGAATCAGCTTAAAGACAAGAAAACTGTAAAAATCTATAAATCTCATCAACCCATCAACCACCCCCCTCCACCAAAAAAAAAAGAAAAAGGTCAAATCAACTTTAAAATTGAGACTTTCGAATTAAATAAGTATTTATTTTACCAACAAATTAATGAAGAAAATAAAAATACAAAAAAATTCGATGATTTAATAAAAAATCAAAAAGTAAAAATCTATTATAATTGAAGCAATAATGTTGAATAATTTAACCCCCCTAATGACAATAAGTCATCTCTCGAAAGGAACATATAATATATGTCTCTCTGTATCAAGTTGACATTATAGTTTGATTAGTTAGGATTAATCACCTTTTTTATATTCTCAATTAGAAGTAGGAATTTGTGGGTGAATTTTGACACCAAGATTTTGATCTCAAAATCAAGTTGACTATGGCCTAACTTATTAACTTGCTTTACGGCAAGAACTTTGATTTCTTATCACCTACTCCATATATTTTCTTAATGAGTGCTGTTACATAGTTCAAATTTTCAATTTTCCCACTGACTTGGTAAGTGCTTTTTCATTAAATCAATTTTTTTTTTATGAAATAACAGATTACAATTTTATTTTCATCAAAATTAAAATAAACAAATATCGCTAAAAATAACTCTATCAAAACCAAGGGATAATATAAATTACCATAAAAAAACGAATAACCTAATCTAATCGTTTTCTTTTTTAATTTCCCCTAAGCAATTAAGTGCCTCAATTATTGTATTATGATATTATAACTAATACTAGTAAAAAAAATCAGAGTGTTGTGTGGTATGATTACGGTAATACTTTTTTAAATAAATTTAATATTTTTATTTTTATTAAATAGTTAAATAATTAAAGTTAATATAAATAATAACTATAAATTATTATTATATATTATTATTTTATAAAAAATTATTTCCAAATAAATAAAATTATAAAATTATGAATAAATTAGTATAATAAATTTTAATAATAATATAATTTTTTATATAAAAATAAACATTTGTAGTTTTACTTTTCCTTTTATTAGCTATTTCTATTTTTTAATTTTTTCTTATTATAAAAAATAGTAAATAGTAATTATTATAAATATGAAAAATTTCATATACTATTAAACTTCTTAAATTATTTTTATATAAAAAACTTCCTATATTATTAAAATTTTCAAAAAAATTTAGTTAATCGATAAGATAAATGCTTTATTAGTCTACTTGTCACATAATAAAATGAAAATATATGGTATTGTTTATAATCAACTATATTATGTTGCTAATACAATTATTTAATAAAATGATAAATACTAATTTAAAATTGAACTTGAGACATATATATATTGATTTTATTGTTGCTATATTTCAATTTCCACAATAACTATTAAAACTAATTGTCTTGTCATTAAAACTAATTCTTCTAGTGAATTAAGTTTAATTTAGTCTTCGAATCTCTTTTAAGATTATAGAAAGTCTTGGAGCTATCAAATTTGATTTCTTTAATCCATTATTATAGTATGAAAATGAACTTTTTTTTTTAAATACTATTATTGTCTCCATATGTGATGTAACCCACAACATCAATTTCTATCGATTATCCATTGAATAAAAAAATAATATCATTATAAACATACGTAGAAATATGCACAGCTGGTGTATGGTTAGGTATATAACCTAATGTATCAAGTCATAACAATAAAAATATAATTTAATCTAGAGCATTGGTTGAATAGTGATAGATATCTCTGTTTTTTTTTTTTTTTTGTTTTGGACCGAAGGTGATCTCTAGTTTGATAATGTTTTTAAAAGGATATTAAATTGATTTGTTGATTTATTGGAGTTAAATAATATACAAATTTTTAAAAAATAAGAAAATATATAAATTATAGTAAAACCATTAAAAAACATAAAAAAAATTTGTGTAATATGATTAAATAATTTAAAATATTTTTATTATTTAAACTTCAAAAAATATAATTTTAAAATTCTAAAATTTAAGAATAAAATATATAATTTTGATTGATATGGTTTGATTAAGTTCATCTATTTTTATTGATTTTCTTAAAACTGATCAATCCTTTTTTTTTATTTCTTTAGTTTTTTACCTTTAATCATATCATTTATTTGCCAAGTTACGGTTCTATCAATACAATTATCCGGTTTAATCTAATTTTTAAAATAATAAATTTAATTTATTTCTTTATGATTTTTTAGAGTATAAAACAATACATCTTAAATTTAAATTTCTCTCTCATCAATGCATAAGTTTTTATCAATATTGTTAGATATATTAATAATTATCAAAAAGTATAATAAATACAATTTGATCTGTATAGAAACATGATATATTAATAATTATCAAGAAGTATAATAAATATTTTCTTATTTTTCCAAAAAAATTATCAAAAAGTACAAAAATTAAAATTCACTTGAATAAAAAAAACTTATTTCAATTTTTTTTCAATTATATTAGTAGTGCAGTTTAATCAAACTGCAAGTATTTCATTTTGTGATTATTTTAAATCACAATTTGATTTTAATATTTTTCAATGAATTTAATCAAGAAAATTTAAAAGTATTCCAAATATAGGAAGAGAAAGAAAATTTAACCGTTATTGTTATAGGAAATAGAAATAAAATATACAAATGGATTAGTGACAAAAAGACACATTGAACAGATTTAATACCTACAAATTTATAAATTTACTCAAACACAAAATTATTGAAAGAAAATAACCCCCTCCTCCCCCTCCAAAAAAAAAAAAAAAAGGAATTGTTGCTAACCTAAGATAGTGATCTACAATGGTCTTTACATTACGTTATATATAAATAAATTCTATAATTTTGTAAAATTTATTTTTAAATCTATATTTTGTGTATTAGGTATAAATACAATTTTATTTTATTAAATTTTTGAAATTAGTTATAACTAAACTAAATGGATTCTAATTTTATTTTCTAGTATTTCAAATATAGAAATTCATTTGCGAATGAAATGAATTTTAAATTAGAATTGAATCAAACACAACATTAAAGTATAACAAAGAGATAAAAGAGAGTTGAATTTTGATAAATTTTATAAACTTATAATTGTAAAATATATTATATTAGTATAATATAATATAGAAGAAAAATATTATATTCCACCTATAAAATATTTGCTGAAACTAACAAATACGTAAAAGTAAAAACAAAAAAAAAAAAATGGAGAGAAAAGAAAACACAACACCACAAGTATACAACACTTAGATTAACAAGAAAAGTATGGATATGGGTGGCAAAAATTGACGTGCGCTGTGTCTTGATAAAGATATATACATACATAAAATTAGAAATCTATCAAAAAACAGTAAGATAAGCCAACAAATGGGACATCAACATGTTTAGCATAATTGATGTATATAACAGCATTGCTAAATGACAAAAATATACAATTTTATTTTGTTTTATATTTATATATGTGATTTTGTGAGCCAAGAAACAGAGAATCCCAGAAGACTTGCTTGGTTTAGAAACAGGATTTCAACTTTCACATCTCATAACTTACTATCTCCTCCTTACTAGTGAAAGTGTCCAAAGCATTACCCATTTCCCAGCTACAGCCTACAGCAGCATCATCATGTTATAATCCAGAATGTATAATGTTTCTTCTTGTTTCCTTTGGCTCTTCACATTGTCCTCACCCTGAAACACACAAAAGAGAAATTTTACTTGTCATAATCCAAGTTTTATTATTTATTAATAATAACTAATTTCATGCAATCAAGTACTTGAAATAATTAAAACTCTTTTAATAATCAATTGAGAGTAACTAAACTACTCTTCAATGCTAACATCATTTTTATTACACTTGATTTTGTTATGATTTAGATTTTGTATTCTTGTAAATTTTGTAACTTTTCCCTTACTAGCTCCTATAATTCTTATTATTTTGCATGTATTGGAGTTTTATTTTCATTTTGTTAATGATGAGCTGGCAGATTTTTTCGTAAAATGTTATTGATTAATTCATAATTTTTTTATTAATATATATAAACACATACATAAGTTATAGACATAACACATTTTTTCACAAAATCATGACTTTGTTATAAAAATGTACTAATCTATATAACTCTTTACGCATACTTTTTACAACTGATAAAGATTAACCTACTCTATAGTTTCCTCATATAAATATATAACCTTTTACACATGGGTTAGAGATAACACACATTTCTTCATAAAATTATGACAATTTTGTATAAGCGTGCTAACGTATATAAGCCACACATAGACTTTCCATAATTGGTGTGAAATCTCGAATGATCAATTAATTTAAAATTAATGTATCTTAAAACATTTACGTATTTTTTAATGGAGAATGTTGGAATATAAATTTAAAATTATAAAAAATAAGCACATTCTCTTACCACTTAAGTCAATATCTGTTACGATAATATGAGAAAGTTGTATAAAATAACAAGTATGATATGTAACTAAATTGATGAAGAAAATATGGGCTTTGATTAATGGCAATAAATATATAAATAATGACAATTCTTTTAAAATTAGGTAATCCACTAAAGATATTTAAGCTCTTTTATTGTGAAACTCTTTTTGTTTTTTTATACTTAAGGAACAAAAAGTTTGTTTTTTTTTTTTTTTTTTAAGGTTAAATACAAAGAAGCACATTTAGGGGGACAAGAAAAGGCATCCATCTATAAAGGCTACAATGTTAGGGTTAGAAGAGATAAAGAGGATAGACAGACAGCGAGACATGTACATTTATCCTTGGTAATAAAGTCGCATTTTGAGATAAGGATCAAAGCAATTATCAAAAGCTCATTTTATGTATATAAGGTTGGTACATATATAGTGTACAAATAATTTATTGAACTCTTGTTTGTGAGCAAGTGAGAACCATTGAAATTGGTATGAATAATTTGGTTCCTCCAGGCTCAAGATAAAGTAGGAAAATTTTGAGAACAAGTGAAATAATTTCGCAATGATCACAGGTTATGTACCGTGGAAGCAAATATTTTGAGCCCAAGCTTTTGTTTGAGAGGGGAGACCTCAGTTATCATTTCCACCCAGACCAAAAAAAAAAAGGCAAATTCTCCTAAAGTAGTAGTAGTTGCTGTTGTTGTTCGCTCTTTTGAAAATTTCACTCAGGAGGGCATCTTTAAGCCCACAAAACCATTGGAGAAAAAAGCAGATAGTTGAGCCTATGGTTGTTAGTCAAAGTGACAAATGATTGGAAAGAGCACATCTATACTAAGAGGTTTAATTTAAGAACAGCAACAGGTATAACGAAAGGGTTATATGAACAGTAAAATCGCATCTAAAGTAGGGTTAGGTAGTTTTTGTTTTACACTAAATACAAAATTTATTCACTTAAATATATTTTTCAATTGAATTCTATATCTTTTTAATTAACTTTTTATGTGTTTTTAAAAAAAAGTTTTTAATGAATTAAATGCGATCTTAATGTAACTGTAATCACACAAGACTTAGATACATAATTTTTTTATTTTGTTTATAAAATTTCTTCATTCATCAGTTCAATTTCTATACATCATTAAATAAGTTCTGTATCTAAAAAATCAATTAAATACTGTGATAAAATGCAATTTTATTATTTATTTAGCCTATCATTTTCGTTAACGGCTCTTTGTTGTACTACAATTATCTTCATTTACCCATTTCTTTTCTTTTTTTTTTTTTTGTTGCGTAGGAAAATAAATCTTCTTTAATATCACCAAAAATCGCCCTCTCGGTTCCCATGGCCTATATCTTTTTTGTGTCTTAGTTGTGCTAGTAATTAGGTTGGTGAGAGTTGATGAGATTTCGTTCACAAGATACATCCTCTACTCTCAATCTTACCAAATTGTTCATTATGGACATTGTTGCTTTTATGGAGTTCCATCTTCATTTGTATTGCATTCTTGTAATTCCATGCTTGGTTCTTAATCCTCACACTACTCCTTTGGCCGTTTATCTATATATATATATAAATATAGAACAATTTAAAATAAAAAAAATTTGAAAAATCCATCTAAAACTAATCAAATCAATAAATGATTTAATTTTCAATTTAATCCCATCCGATTTTTCAAAACACTGGTCATCTGTTAACCTAGCTCCATTGCCTAGTATGAATCTTTGATGTAATGTAATGCATCTGATGTACCCTAAGGCTTAAGCTTTTACATCACAATTGACGGGCTGCCTTTTCCTTATTATTCTTCATTGTTGGTTGAATTTATGCTCCAATCCAACCACTCTAATTTTATCAATAATTTTTTTTTGGTCGAAATAATTTTATCAATAATTAAATTTTACTAAATTAGTGTTTTAAGTTAGTATAAAATGAAACTATTTGGAAGTGAATATTAGAGTTCAAATATTATAATATAATTTTTTTCTAATATTTTGAAAAAAAAAAACTAAGCTGACAATTATTATTGCTAGTCCAAACAAACACAGTTTAATTCATCTAAATCGCATTTGTTTGAATGAAATCATAATATGTTGCAAATGATTCTTACCTTAGTGACAAAGTTTAAGACTTTTAGTGTTTTAAATTCAATTTTTTTAAGAAGTATATAATATGAGAGCAATCCAACAAAAAAAAAGTATGTTTATTTTATTATTTCTTCATAAGTAATTATTTAAAATATCACTCAGAAATTTTTTTTCCCCAAAAATGATAGAACCCCATTTTTTTTTTTGTAATAATAAATTTTATTTTATCAATTCTAAAAATATAATTTTTGTATTAAATTTTGGAAAATGATAGAACCCCCTTTTTTGTAATACTAATTTTTTTTTATCAATTCTAAACATATAGTTTTTGCATTAAATTTTCGTTAACAAATTATCTTAGTTTAAACTCGAAATCATTAATAAGAATATAAAATTATTATATTAAAAGTAAATGTTGGAATTTAAATTTCAATATATATATATATATATATTACTTCCTAATAAAAAGCAAAAAAAAAAAAAAAGCATTAAACTTCTATCCTCGTTGAATTTTGGGATTTTATTTTTATTTTCTCTATTCCCTAATCATTTCAACATTATCACAAAGAGTGTTATTCCCATAATTTCCAAAACGAAAAATTAGCTGACACCAAAAACAAAAAAAGCTTTTCTTTTTTCTTATTTTTCTGTACAGAAGAAGAAAATAAAACCCGCTCTCGTGAGTTAAAAAACTTTTAGACTCGCTATTTTTTAGCCTATTCTAGCAAACGAGGAGCTTAAATGCCTCTCACATGGTGGTGTCTACGTCAGAAAAAGCGAGTAATCTTATACTCGCGAGTACAGAAGCGACAACAACCTTATCTGAGTGATGGCAATTCCGTAAAATCTTGAAAAGCCAGTACCATTTGGCTGAGGGTGGTTTCTTTAACAAGGACTTTGGCTTTGGCAACGAGAGAGAGATAAGGACACATGCATGTCACGCGAATCGACGGTTTAGATTGCGTTAACTTTTTCATCAAATCACAATCACCGTTAGATATAACCATGCTTGAAATCACGAGTCAGAACAACTTAACCATGAATACTAAGCTGCTCCTCTTGTGTTAAACTCATACCAGCTGAGGCAGTAACAAGAAGAAGCGTTTTGCTTTAAGAGGAGAGGGAAAAAAAGGCAAATGAGAAGAGAATCTGTTAATGGCCCTTCTACTTCTGTAGCTTCTTCTTCATTTCCTATTATTGGGTATTTATTGTTATTATGAATTTTTTAATTTAGTCAGGAGTTTCTATTAAAGGAAGCTCAGTTTCTTAGATCTCTGTTATGTTCTTTCTTTCATCTGTTTTTTCTTTTTTAATTTTTAATTTTTTCATTTTCTGTAATCATCACTTTTTGATTCGAGAATGATCACTCTTAACTCAACAAGCAACAGTTTTCCTCCACTCTCTTGGGAAAATTCCACTTCTTTCTCTTTCTTGTCTCATTTCTAATAATACCCATTACTTGTTTTTCGCATTTTCAGATCCGCCATTCAAGATCTTGCTCAAATTTTACAGCTTCAGATCTGGTTTTGTTTCATTATGTATCAAAGATCTGTCCTTTATTAGTTTGAGGCTTTTTTCCTCATTTTCCAGGTTAGATTGGATGCATATTTTCCCATTTTAGTAGAGAAAGAAATGAATTATTTCCCGGACGAGGTATTAGAGCATGTGTTCCATTTTGTAACGTCGCATAGAGACAGAAACGCGGTGTCTCAAGTATGTAAATCATGGTACAGGATCGAAAGCAATAGTAGGGAGAAGGTTTTTATAGGGAATTGTTATGCCATCAGTCCAGAAAGAGTGATAGAGAGGTTTCCGGCTTTAAAGTCTGTTGCTTTGAAGGGAAAACCTCATTTTGCTGACTTCAATCTAGTCCCACATGATTGGGGAGGCTTCGTTTATCCTTGGATCGAGGCTTTTCACAGTAACCGGGTCGGGTTGGAGGAGCTCCGGCTGAAGCGGATGGTTGTTTCTGATGAGAGCTTGGAGCTGCTTTCAAGGTCTTTTATGAATTTTAAGTCTTTGGTTCTTGTTAGTTGTGAAGGTTTTACTACTGATGGCCTTGCTGCTGTAGCTGCTCATTGTAGGTAAGAATAGAGCCTTTGTTGTTTTTTTTTTTTTCCCTTTGTTTTGATAATCTTGCTTATTTGTTTAGTTATTGTTTTTTTTTTTTCGTTTAGGTAATTTGGAAATTTTTTGGTGTTGGTTAAAAAAAATATTCCTTTGACTTTCTCATTAGGTTGCCTTTTTAACATGGTTGCAGTAGTTGCCTAACTTTGAATTGCTTGTATAGGTAGAAATTTTGTTCTGGCTCATTGGCAGTTTAGGTTAAAATGCTTTTTGAGTAGTATTATTGGGAAAGGTACGTATGTGTAGGGTTCATGTTGAATTTTGGGCTTGTTTTGTTTGTTTCTTGGATGCTTTATATCATATTTACAGTTATGGAGTGAGCAGTTAGTCAACTATCATATTGCACTGGGGACCTGGGTGAAATTTAGGAAGATATGACATTCCTATGGATCTCGTTTAGTGTTTCCTGAATCAAAGTTAATGTGATGTTTTGCTTTTTTCCCTCCATTTTTCATTAGCAATTTGTCTCTTCGTCACAGTTTGCAAGGGATTGTCTGGTTCTTGGTTGGATCCTTTATGTAGTCCACATTGTTGCTTGCGAGTTAATATTGCAGAGGGTCTCATTTTGTTTTTATTAACAGATAAATAAGTCATTACCATAAATGCACTGCTGTCCTTAAAAGTTTCCTGCTTCCTGTGTCTTTTAGCTTGTCACTGAGTTTGTTAACTTGGTCATTGATTGTTAGTATGGTTTGCCCTCTTTAGAGGTTGCAATTCATTTGCCTGCATGTGGAAACAATGGTTCCAGCTATTTGCACTCATATTGAAGCTTCTTGCATTCCCTAAGGGAGTGCAAATAGCTGGAGCTGGAAACAACATCCAATTAAATGATTCGGAAACAGCATCCAATTAAATGATTTCAGAAGCCGCTGAAAGATAGAATGCTATTGTAAAACAGCGGCAAGGAAGCAACATCCCTTTTTTATCTGAGTATGATAAGAACTTATGTAATTAAAGATTAATATGAATGATGGAAGTTTAGAGTTTTGACTGAGGTGATAGCTGTCTTCTTACTTCTTTCTGTTCCTTTTTTCAATCCTCACGCAGGTTTCTTGGAGAACTGGACCTGCAGGAAAATGATGTTGAAGATCATAGAGGCCATTGGCTTAGTTGTTTCCCTGACAGCTGTACATCCCTTGTATCACTTAATTTTGCTTGTCTCAAAGGAGACATTAATTTAGGAGTTCTTGAGAGACTTGTGGCAAGATCTCCAAATCTTAGGAGTTTGAGGTTAAACCATGCAGTACCGCTTGATACACTTCAAAGAATATTGATGCAATCACCTCAGTTAGTGGACTTGGGTGTAGGATCTTATGTAACTGACCCAGATTCGGAGACCTATAGTAAATTAGTTACTGCCATTAAAAAGTGTAAATCTGTCAGGAGTTTGTCAGGGTTTCTGGATGTTGCTCCTCACTGCCTGCCAGCTTTTCACTTGATTTGCCTGAATCTGACCTCCTTGAACCTAAGCTATGCTCCAGGAATTCGAGGCAGTGAACTTACAAAGCTAATCCGTCACTGTGGGAAACTTCAGCGCTTATGGGTATGGTCTAGTAACTGATTTTTAGGAAATTCAAAGTTTCACTTATTTATTATTGCAGATATTAAAATAGCTTTTGCAACCTCTGCAGATACTTGACTGCATTGGGGATAAAGGACTTGAAGTTGTGGCATCCACTTGTAAGGATTTGCAGGAACTGAGGGTTTTTCCTTCTGATCCCTTTGTTGGAAATGCAGCAGTGACTGAGGAAGGCCTGGTTGCCATTTCTAGTGGTTGTCCTAAGCTTCATTCTATTTTGTACTTTTGTCAACAGATGACAAATTCAGCCCTCATAACTGTGGCCAAGAACTGTCCCAATTTCACCCGCTTCAGGCTGTGCATCCTTGATCCCACAAAACCAGATGCTGTGACCATGCAGCCACTGGATGAAGGTTTTGGGGCAATTGTTCGTTCATGTAGGAGTCTCAGGCGGCTGTCACTTACTGGTCTTCTGACTGACCAAGTTTTCCTTTACATTGGAATGTATGCTGAGCAGCTTGAAATGCTTTCAATTGCATTTGCTGGGGATAGTGACAAAGGAATGCAATATGTTTTAAATGGTTGTAAAAAACTTCGCAAGTTGGAGATTAGAGACTGCCCCTTTGGTAATGCAGCACTTCTAATGGACGTGGGAAAGTATGAAACAATGCGATCCCTTTGGATGTCGTCCTGTGAAGTTACTCTTGGAGGCTGCAAGACCCTTGCGAAGAAAATGCCACGGCTCAATGTGGAGATTATGAAAGAAAATGAGCTGGTGGATTTTAGTGGTGATGATACACAGAAAGTAGACAAGATGTATGTATATCGGACATTGGTAGGGCAACGGAAAGATGCACCTGAGTTTCTGTGGACTTTGTAGGTGAATCTATGTTGCATCTTTCTAACATTGTCGAGTATTATTTTCTTTGCTATTGATTAGTATTTTGTTTAGGCCAGTCGATTTTTATGGATTTTTACCTGTTGGTGTTCTAGAGACACGCAACTGTTTAATTGATCAGAGATTTGCTATTTGTAATCTTTGTTATTGTAAATGGAACTGTTTTAGTGTTGGCAAAATCGGCTAGTTTCAGCAGGATATTTCTGTAGGTAGTTTGAAGGTGACTGCTTACACGGACATTTTGGACTGTATCATAAGTTCTGCAAATCATCATGGTGCCCCTCTAGCAGGAGTCAAGGAAGCATTTCATTGTTGCTTAATTATTTACAGTTGTATCTTAGTTGAATAGGAATAAATAAATCCGGAGTTCGCAGGAAGCTTATTGCTTAATCATTTAAAGATCTGACGCATTGGCCTTTTAGTTCGGTGAGACATTTTTGCTGGTGGACAGGCGCTCATCTATTAGATGCCCTGCGTGTACAATGGTCAAGACTCGAGAGTTTCAGAGTCAACACCAGGCCATAAACGTGGTGCTAAATGTCAAGGTTGAGGTTAACACATTGGCTACGAACTACGTAAGGTACGTTTCATTGGAGATGCACAGCCTGGAAAGAATTAACAGGAGTGCCTCCTCTAAAGGAAACAGATGCATTTTATTTGAAGTTTTGCACACAAGCATATTGCAAAGAGGAACGGCCTTTACAAGCCGCATATGCACCTTCATTTGTAACTTCATAGTAGTCTCTTTCATCCCTCAGTGTTGGAAAATACAAGCATTAGTTCCTTTCAGTATTATCTTACATAAAAATAAGCTACCCCAGAAACATTTTATGAGGGAAGCCACTACGACTCCAAGAAGGTTTACATACAAAATAATAACATTCTAGCATATTATATATTAAACTGTGTACAAGTTTGAAGAAAATTAAATTTTGCACATAAACCACACAGCATTTTGACTTATCTCAGGGAGAATGCCATAACGCTATGGGACTTGACAACCAGACAACAACAATGAAAAACAAGAATTACCAGACCCCACAAACATCGTTTGAAACCTTTTAACTCTTAGAAGCAGCACTCCTCCAACAGACAGCAGCAACAAAGTGCGGCCAAACTGCACAAGCAAAACAACCAACTATCAGACAGATATTTAGGAAACAATAAGTGGCAACTTCTGCGTTAGAGCATCTTCTTTTTTTGCTCCAAGACATAAAAGGGCTCAAGTTCAAAAGGGTATAAGGGAAGGAGAACTACTACCCATCTCACCCAATTTTCTGATGTACGAAAAAGAAAAGATACCTTATATTCTCCATGCAGTGCCCTTTAAGCATTTAAAAATAAGCCAGCGCACATAATTAATATGTAGTTAAAATCTAAATGCAGATCCAAGAACCATTGAAATATTACAATTAAAGCCTCAAAATAACTAAGATCCTAAATACCCAATGGCCATAAGAGAAGTGGAAGGATGAAAGCATTCACAGCCACAAGGAAGCTTGAAATGCTCCCACTTAATGCAATTCCTAGCTGATCTAAGACTCGAATTGGTTAGGTTACCAAAGTTGAATTTTTTGCTTTTTGCCTGGCTTTCAGCTATTATAAAATATAATAACAAATGGCAAAAGAGTAAAATTATCAAGTTCAGCAAGCAAACCTAGACAACAAGAAACCAAAGGGGGATAATGGCAAAAAATCTAAAACCTAAAGAGAAAGCCTCCACAACAGTAACTATAAAAAATCAAACATCTTGTCCTGGTTTGGCACCAATTTCATTCTGCCAATACAAAAAGAGAGACTGAGCTGCCAAGCAGAACTACTTGCTCATTGATTTAAGCACTTAATTGAAAAAGAGCATGCAACATAATAAACCATTGACCAAGTTGCATATTAATATCACACAAGGTTTATCAGACATAATTTTTTCCATTTTTGCCAAACCCCCCTTCCCTTTTCTATCAGGTGATATAAAGTTACTAGCTAATTATTCTTTTCAGCCAATAACAGATTTCATTACATCTATTGAAAAACTACTGCTTGTAATATGGCTGGTATATGTTTGGTAATTGTTTCTTACTTCAAATTCAAATTGCAAAGGTATGTTGCAAGATCTACATATGCTAGTAAGTCATTAACCTTAGCATCTGTGGAAGCCTCTGGGCTGAGCAAACTCAACCTCTGAGTTATTACATTATGCAAAATCTTCCTCAAACGAAAAAAGCTGCTGAAAGTCCTGACCAATAATCTTGGAAAGGACATGCTGAATCGTTCAATAGGTTTCAATGGTGGGGGGTGGCCCTAGGCCCATCCCCTAAAATTTCAGTATTTTTTTCAAAAGTTTGACCACCTTTAAATTTTAGTGCCTCCTTTTCATCAACTCGCCATTTTAGATCCCCCTCAAATAAATTTTTACATTTTACATTTTGGCCCTTTAATTAATAATTCTAGCTATTTTAGCCTCAATTCCAAACTCCCAATAATTTTCAGCATTTAAACTCACAATTTAGTTTAAAATTTAGGGATGATTAAATGTTATTCATACAAGAAGTAAAATTAAAATTAGATTTTGGAAATATGTAAAAAAAGGAGTACAGTCTGAAATAGGTAAAGGAAATATATAAATATACATATTTGTCATATTATAATACATTGCCTTATATCTTTGTATGTCTGAATTTAAACAATAGTTTTAAACATAACTCTATAGTAAATTTAAAATGTAGCTTTAAACTTTAAATTTTGCTCTTTTTTTATGTAATTGAATTTATTTCATACTAAGAGCAATAAAAAAGAAATTCTTTTTTTTCTTTTGGTTGTTGTTAATGATTCTAATTTTTTCCTCCATAGTTTTATGCTAAAAAATTTAATATATGCAGGCTGATATATAATTTTCATTATTTGAAAGAAGGATCATCTATATTTTTATAGATTATAGATGATAAAAGAAAATATATTTTGAATTATGGACTATGAAATTTAGCCTCCATAAACTTCTATCCTATGTCCGCCCCAGTGAGCAAGTTCACGAGTTTTTAATTCTTAATATCTATCTACACATGAAAAAAAATGCATACAAATACATAATTACAAAGTGGGAAGATACAAATCTAATCTAGCTTTATTTGCAGTATTACTCTCAAACGATATTTACTGCAGAACTAATTGTCTGATCACATGCATTGACCAAACTCAGTGACTACCAAAGATTGAAATTGAACTGCCAATCTGCCAAAATCTCATTGCCAGCAACAGCGAATTTTGTAACACTAATTTTCAGATCTCAAAAATAGGACTCTTGTCAGTTACCACATAAATGCAACTCAACTAAGCCTATATGGATTCTCTTCCTCCATTGTATTTGGTTTATAATGAATTCATCTAAAGGAGTAGTGCAACAAGATCCCAGTTTCCCCCCAGTCACCATAGGTCTTCTGCACTCTCAAAACTTAGATATGTCCAGCCATCTGTTACAATGCATTTTGTGGTTTATGGTAGACATGCTCAAACCATCTAATGCTATGGTAACACCAAAAATAAAAAGTTATGACGTTGAAGAACCACTTCTATTTACTTTGCTCATTTGTCAAAACAGGCTCAAGCCAGGCCAAGTAACTTCTGTTCAGTGATGATATTGATTTGTACTCCATGTTGCTTGTTTTAGAGTGTATGTGGAAACGATGGTGGGGTATCTCCTGATTTGTTTATTTTTTCACTTTCCCAGGAGAAAAAGTGTGCAAATCCAATTCACTTCTAAGTTGGGAAAAAAAATTATGAGTGCGCACTCAAGCCTATTATATAACCAAATAAAGCCACATAGTGAACTAAAATGAAACATGCATTTTGTTGCAATTATAAATTGAAGCAAGTGATCCCAAAAAGGCACGCAACTGATAATTACACTAGATATTGTTACCCAAGAAATAGATTCATTTTCATAAGAATGCTAAGCTTGAACCTAACCAATTACACTCGGGCACATAGTTGTTAAAGGCGCGCCTGAGGCGCAAGGAGCACCAAGCGCTATTCTTTGCGCCTTAGAAAGCCAAAGGTAGGCGCTGTTACAAAGGCGTGTGCCTTGGTGCGCTTTGAGCCTCAGGCGAGAGGCCCTAAAGGCGCGCCTTTGTGACAATTTGTGTTTTTTTTTTTTTTAGTTTCATGTCTAAGTAAATCTGGACCATTGATTTAAAATTAAAAAACTCTTTTAGTAAACCTTACCACAACTGATTATTTCAAGAAAAGACAAAAGAAAAGCAATAATAAGGCTGCTCCAGCGGTAGAAAAGAAAAAAAACAAAAGATTAGACTAAGAAAAGGGATCTGCTCTAGCCAAAAAACAAATAGAAGAAGAAGAATAAGAAATTCTGTCAAAAAAACAGAAGAAGAAGAAAACTGCTGAAATAACAAAATAATAAGAAGAAGAAGAAGAAGAATAAGAAGAAAGAAAGAAGAAGAAGAAGAAGAAATAATATGCACTTGTGTGTTTAGGATTTCAAGTTTTTAGTAAACTTAGGAGATTTGTGTGTTTAGATTTTGAAACTTTTATTAAGTTTTTTTTTCTTTGTGTGTATTTTTCTGTTGTTATTACTTAATGTGTATTGAATATTAATAGTTATAATATTATATCACCTTACTAGTAGTTTAATGATAAAATTTATAATTTTTTTCAAATTTTTTATTTTTACGCCTCATGTCGTTCAGGCGCACGCTTGCGCCTTGCGCCTAGGCTCCAGAACCCCTTAGCGCCTTAGTGCGCCATGTGCCTTTAATAACTATGCTTGGGCAGTTAAATCTGGTGTAAGTAAATACATTTTCATTGAGAGTATTTATTGTTGCAAATTGACTAAAATATTAAAAAAACGTATTAGTTAAAGACAATGAAAGAAGAAGCAGAAAAAGCCATAAACCCCAATAAATTCATAATAATAGCAATAACAATAATTTTTTTTTAAAAAAAAAAAAGCTTGACAAGCATGTGATGACAAACAATTTCCTTACACCATCTACTAAACGATTAAATCATATGCTAAATCCTAATGGTAAAAGACTAAAACATACAACTTTCAAACTAATTAAATTCCAGATCATAGGCCATGAGTATTGTTGGGAAGAAAAATGGAAACATATATAGCAATCGAAAAAAAAAAAAAAGCATTACCATCCTCTCAAGAAGGAGAAACAGCCATCGGAATGATCCTGGTAATGGTGATGCTCGCAGTGATAATGCTGAAATTGGGGTTGTTGACCAGGACGCGGTGGAGGTGGCGGGTACCCTTCAGCGAAATACCCTTGATAGCCTTCGTATGACTGCGGTGGCGGCGGTGGTGGCGGCCCTTGTGGGTAGTACCCTGGATACCCAGGCTGCGGCGGCGCTGATGGAGGGTATCCTGGTGGCGGATAGGGTGGCGAGTAGCCTTCATAAAAAATTACAACAAATCCAAAACATTACACCCAATAAAAAGCATTTAAAAAAAAAAAAAACAGAGAGACAATTATGGTTTGTTGAATCATTACCAGTAGGAGGGTGGTGCTCGTGGGAAATGTGCTGGTAACTCATCCTCTAACTTCACACACAAATGGAGCATAAACGCGAAATTGCCTAATGGAGGAAAATAAGAACAAGCGTGAAATGGAGTTTTAATAAGATAGGACCGTTCTTATTTCTGAGTCTTTGGGATATATCTTGCAGCCATTGAGATGGTGGTATTGCAATCTTGTGTGGTGGGGATTTCCTCCTTTGCACATGCTTCCATGAATTGTGGAGTTGCTCTCATAATAGCAGAGCCTTGTTAGACAGATAATTTGAGATGGATAGATATTACACGGTGAGGATGTATGCAATCATAGCCTGCCACCTCATATGATCATTTTCTTATTAAATTATATTGGAGGGACTTCATTATTAAGGATTGTCTCTCTCAATGTATATATATATATATCTAAGGATTGTCTACATACACTTCTTCTCCCAAAAAAAAAAAAAAAAGATTGTCTAGACTTTGTCAATTTAATTACCTTATACATCCACCTAAATCATTTTTATAAAATATTTAGTTCAAAAATTGAATAAAGTAGTTAAAGTATTAAAAAAATAATCAATAATTAAGTAATGCGATATCAGAATTTTGATTTTTGTAATCTAAATCTGGATATAAGATATTTTACAACCATAATAACAAAAATAAATAACTTTTATCAACAGTGAAATTAATGTCTCTCTATATAAGAAATTATTATTATTTTCAAAAATAAAATCTAAAATGTTAAATTAATTAATTCTTGTTTGATAGGAAAATAAATTTGTCCAATAAATTTTTAATAATCAATAATATGCTATGATATAAATTTATGGTACATAAAATGTGGGGAAGTACCGAACTGCATTCAGACTAGGTTGGGTTATAGTATAAGATAGATTATAGCTCAGGTTTAGAAAAAAATTAAAATATATATATATATATATATATTTCTTTTTTTCATAAATTATTTATTAAATTAAGTATTAAGAGAGGATGTTTTCTAGCATTAAAAAAGAATATCTATTATCTAATGTAGGGTAAAAATATATTTATAGTCTAGTATGAAGTAACTGAAATTTATGATTATGCCATTATGCGTGAGTGAAGAAATATTTCCTGTGAATTGAATTCACCACATAAAATAGTGATTTATATAATATATTTTAGCTATATAAAATATTATTGATAAAATAAGTAATTAAATAAATAATTTTTTATAATTGAATAATTCAGTAAAACTTACTATTCTTCATCTTTGCATGATTCTCGTATAGTTCCTTCATCTGCTTTGCAACTTAGAAGAAGCACTGGATCAATTAAATGTCTAACGTACCTTCAAGATTATCATCATAATCTTCATTCTACACACCATGCTATTTAATATCCTATATCTCAGGTCTTATCTTATTCTCAACTGTCCCTTTCTTTCAAATTCTTGTGCAATGTCTTCTTCCCCTGATCCATCCATCTTTGCATAAGCTATTAAACATCAGCATTAGATTGCAGCCATAAATGTTGAATTGGAAGCTCATGTAGCTAATGGCATTTGGTTTGCCGTCACATTGCATGCTAATAAGATGCCACTAGGCTGCAAATGGGTGTTTAAAATCAAATATAACTCTGATGGCTCTATTGAGAAATATAAGGCTAGACTTGTGGCGAAGGGATACACCTAGCAGTATGGTTTTGAGTATAAGGAAACATTTAGCCCTATGGTTAAGCATACTTCTGTAAGAGTTTTCTTAGCTCTTGTTGTTGCTTAAGGATGGAACAGAGCTCAACTTGACATAAGGAATGCCTTCTTAAATGGTGATTTATGTGAAGAGGTTTACATGGAATTGCCGCCAAGTTATTAGTTTTCGGGGGAGACTACTAGTGAAACTAATCGCACATTAGTATTGAAGCTACGCAAGTCACTATATGGGCTCAAGCAAGCATTGAGGCAATGGAATTCAAAATTTTCATAGTGCTTGATCAGTAATGGATTTACACAATCTAATACTAATTATTCCTTGTTTACAATGGAAAATGAGAATGGTTTTGTTGCATTTCTTGTATATGTTGATGTCATTGCTAGCAGTGGTTAGTTGCAAATTCAAAAGGTTAAGGATTTGTTAAAGAAAAGTTTCAAATTGAGAGACTTAGGGAAACTAAAGCATTTTCTAGGGTTAGAAGTTGCAAGATCAGTTAAAGCCATAACATTAAGTCAAAGAAATATACTTTAAAGTGCTGGAAGAGTATGGAAAGTTAGCAGCAAAGCTATCTGCCATTCCAATTGAGGTTAATCATGAATTAGCTCATACATCAGATGGATTGATTAGAGATCCTTACAAATATGAAAAATTGGCTGGCAAATTAATGTACATGACCTTATCCAGACCTGATTTAGTATATGTATTAACATCTTATCTAAATTCATGGATAAACTAGCTGAGATTCATTTTGATGTGGCATTCAAAATTTTAAGATACTTGACAAATGCTTCAGGGCAAGGCATATTTTTTAGAAGCAACACTGATTTATAGCTAAATGCATACTCTGATTGTGATTGGGGTTTATGTAAAGAGACTTGGGCTTAAAGATTTTAAAGTCGTTTACAAGTTGCCTGCATTGCTTTACTATGATAATGTTTTAGCAATCCATAAAACAAAGAATCCTATCTTACATGAGAGAACCAAACACATCAAAAGGGATTACCATTTTGTGAGGGAAAAATTACAAGCCAGTGAAGTTGAAGCTGTTCATGTTAAAACAACAAATCAAATTATGGACATCATCACCAAATCCTTGCACCTTGAACAATTCAGCTACCCAATGAGCAAGATGAGCACATGCATTTATGCATATCTTGATGGAGAGAATAAACAGGAGAGTGTAGCTGAAGAAGATGCACTCAAATGTAGAGGAACAAAAGCCTTTGCCAGATAAGGATGATTAGTTATTTATGTTTGCAATTAGTTACGAGCTTAGTTGGTTAGTTATGGATTAATTAGTTAGAAAGTTCATTAAGTGTATAAAGGCAACTCTTGTAATCAATAATTCACGATCTTAATGAGTAAAATTTCCCTTTGATTCCATGTAATGCTTGCTTTTTGATACAAGCCTCTTCTTCGTGGTTTCAATTACCAATACCACTTATTAATGTAATAAATCCGGACTACTTGTCTTGGTTTTGAGAAGACGAATCACACCGTTTTACACTCACTTGTAATCTATATATTGGTTCAGTATATTGTACCAAACATAAGTAAGTCAAATTTATACCAAATATAAGTCAAGTTATAGACAAATCTATAAATAATTGAATAGGGTCACTAGATTTCATTTGATTTCTAAATGGCCTTCCTTAAAATTATCAAAAACCTCTTTAAAAATTTTAAAATCCTTTTAAATTTATAAAAAATTTTATAATACATTTAATATCTGATCATTGTAAAAAAAAAAAAAAAAAAAAAAGGAGATAAAAGTAGATATGAAGATAAGATTATTATTGATGATAGTAGTATCAAAAAGATAGGTCACAACGTCTTTTTTCACCGTATATAACAAGAATGACTATTATGTATTAGGCAATAATTTTATGTAATCGTTTTCAGGTGTACTAGTGTAGAGGTCAAGGGGCTCCAGCCTAGTGGCATGATTGGCTTGGCTACGAATGCTACTAGGTCAGTGATAAGAATTGTTTGGCTATTGCCGCCCATAGCAGCAGTTTTAGACAGCCAAAGATTCCAAAAAAACTAAGTTCATCAAAACTTTTATTAGGGATAATACTTCTTGCGAACTTCTGCAAATGGTTGCTGTAAGGATTCTTAGTCCACGCTCACCGCACCAATTAATAGTTATAAACAAAGAGGATAAAGAGTAGAGAAACAGATACAAGATTATTATCTAGGATAATGATATTAGACAAATGAGTCATAACGATCCTTTTTTTAGTCATATGTATACAAAAATGGTTGTTATATATTAGGCAACAATATTATGATATCTAGTCCTTAATTTGTGGTGTGAGCTTCATCAATATCTCTCAAAGATGACAAGTCAATCCTTTCATTATTGTGAGAAGATCTTCGTTGGCGCTAGGCTTTAGTTGATACACGTTGATTTTTTGGCTCGGGTTGATCTTTATTTGGCATTTATCTATGTCCATTGAATTTATAGAATAACTCTATCTAAATTTTTATAAAATAGTTATAAAATCTTATGAATTTTTAATTAAAATTTATAAATTTTACATTTTTAAGTTTTCTATTTTAATTTTATTAACTAATTATTTGAAAAATTATATATCATAACACTCAAAAGTAAATAAATGAATAAAATTTTTTAAAATAATAGGCCCATAAAATTACAAAGTCCAAATAATTCACTTTATTTCTTAACTTTTCAAATAAAACATAATAAAAAATGATCAATACCAAGTGTACTTATTCATTTTGTAAAATATAATTTGCTTATAAAAAGTTTCAAAAAAAAAAATTTACTTCTATTAAAATATTAAAAATGTTGGTAATTACGTTTCAGTTTTTGAAGTGTATTTTAAATTATTAAAATTTTAATTTATAAATTAAATATTTAGAATTTTTGCAAAAGAAAGTATTTAAACGATTATTTGTGCCCAAAAGAAATTAACTGGTCTAACCTAATTAATTTCTAGAAACCCGACATAGTAATTTTATAATTAATTAAATAAATTTTATTTAATAA
>CATIWR010197298.1:0-51806 GCA_949677035.1 Omphalea diandra
TATATATATATATATATATATATATATATATGTATGTATGTATATTCAAAAATCCCATGGATCACATTAATCCCATTTAAATGTGGATCATGGCTATAAAAAGTCAATTATACCCTCATAGTTTTGGAGAGAAACAGGACACCTATTTACCCCCTTTTCTTTTGTTACATTAACTCTCTCTACTTTTTTTTTTTTTTGCATCATTTCCCTCTTTTCTTAAATCATTTCCCTCCATTGTTGCACCAATTTCAATTTTTTTTTTATTTATGAGCAATAATAAATGATATTTTCTTTTTTTAGAATAATAAAAAAATGATATTTTTTACTCTTATCGTAAAATTGTAATATTTAAGATTAAAATCAAAAGAAATTTTTCTATGCTATTTTCTTTGACAATGAAAAATCAACAATAAAATTTTTCTATGTTATTTTTTATATTATTTTATTTTTTAAAATTTTTCCATTTTATTTTAACTCTTACTAGAGAATTTTCTTTGACAGATTTGAAGAATTCTAGTTTCAAATAAGATAATTTATTGATAAATAGTATAGTTTGATAAAATCAAGAAATATAATTTTAAAAATAAAATTTATCGACGAATAGTATAATTGATATAAGCAAAATTTTTAATTTTTAAAAATAAAACCTATGGACAAATAGCAGGATTCAGTAATTGAAAATTTAATTTTTAGAAATAAAATCTATCGATGAATAGCATATTTGATAGAATAAAAAAATTTTAAATTTTAAAAATGAAAACTATTGACAAATAGCATAATTCCATCGAATAAAGGAATTTATTGAAATAAAAATATATGATTGAATAGTATAGTTCAACAAAATCAAGATTTATAATTTTAAAAATATAATTTATCAACGAATAGTATAGTTTGATAAAGTCAAAAATTTTAGTTTTTAAAAATAAAATCTATCAACGAATAACATAGTCTGATAAAATCAGAAAATTGTAATTTTCAAAAATGTAACTTATCAATGAATAATATTATTCAACAAAATCAAAAAAATAAAATTTATCAATGAATAGCATAGTTCAATCAAATCGGAAATATTTTATTTCTAGAAATAAAATCTATTGACAAATAATGTGGTTCGACATAATTGAAGAATTATACTTTTAAAAAATATACTCTATCGTTGAATAGTGTGGTTTGATATCATTAGAAATTATAATTTTTAAAAATAAAATTTATCAAAGAATAACATTGTTCAGAAGAATACAAATTTTAATTTTAAAAATAAAATTTTAGACGAATAGCATAGTTTGATAGAATAAAAAAATTTAGTTTCTAAAAACAAAATATATCGACGAAAAGCATATTAGATAGAAGCAAAAAATTTATTTTTCAATAATAAAACGTATTGACGAATAGTATGGTTCAATATAAAAAATATAATTTCTAAAAATGAAACATACTAATGAATAACATACTCGATAGAATACAAAATTTTAAATTTTGAAAAATAACATTTATAGATGAATAACATAATTCAATCGAATCAAAGAAATTTTATTGAAATAAAATATATCATAGAACAACATAGTTTGACAAAATCGGGGCATTACAATTTCAAAAATATAATTTATCGACGAATAGTATACTTTGATCAAATCAGAAAATTTTATTTCTAAATAGAATCATAAATTTAATTTCTAGAAATAAAAGCTATTGATGAATAGCATAGTTTGATACAATAAAAAAATTATAATTTATAAATGAATAACAAGATATGATATAATTGAAAAATTGTAATTTCAAAAATAAAATTTATAAAGAATAACATAGTTTGGAAAATTTGAAAATTTCAATTTTTAAAAATAAATTTTTTTGACAATTAGCATATTTTGATAGAATAAAAAAATTTAGTTTTTGAAAATAAAATCTTTCATAGAGGTTACTCAACAAAAGTAATAAATTTTGTGTTTTAAAAATGAAACCTATCAATGAATAACATAGCTCGATAAAATCAAAATTTTCATTTTTCGAAATAAAACACATCAATGAATAGCATAGTCAATAGAATAAAAAATTTTACATTTTAAAAATAAAATTTATAGATGGATGACATAATTTGATCAAACTGAAAAATTTTATTTCTACAAATAAAACCTATCAATGAATAGTGTAGTTCAATAAAATTAAAATTATAATTTTAAAATATATATATAATTTATTAACGAATAGCATGACTCAATATAATTGAAAATTTATAGTTTTAAAAATAAAATTTATCAAAAAATAGAATAGTTTGAAAAAATAAAAAATTTTAATTTTAAAGATAAAATTTTTGGTGAATAACATAGTTCGCTAGAATAAAAAATTTAGTTTCTATAAATAAAATCTATCAATGGATAACATATTTATTAGAAGAGAGAAATTTTTATTTCTAAAAATAAAACCTATTGAGGAGTAACATAGTTTGACAAAATCAAAGAATTATAATTTTGAAAAATAAAATGTAACAACAAACAGGACATTCTAAAAATTGTAATTTCAAAAGATAAAATTTATAAAAGAATAGCATAGTTCAACAAAAAATAGAAAATTTTAATTTTAAAACATAAAAGTTTTTAACTAATAGCATAGTTTGATGCAATTAAAAAATTTTATTTCTAAAAATAAAATCTAATAGAATTAAAAAACTTTAGTTTCTAAAAATAAAATCTATAATCGAATAACATATTTGATAGATGCAAAAAATTTTTATTTCTAGAAATAAAATATAGAGAGGAATAGTATGGTTTGATAGAATCGAAGAATTGTACTTTTGAAAAAGAAGATATATCAATGAATTGCATATCCAATAGAAAAAAATAAAATTTCAAAAAATAAAATTTATTGATAAGTAGTATAATTTGATAAAATAAAAAATTTTTATTTCTAGAAATAAAACTCATTGCTGAAAAGTATAGCTTGACAAAAACTGAGAATTATAATTTATCAGCAAATAACATAGTTTGATATAATTGAAAAATTATAATTTGAAAAATAAAATTTATTAAAAATAGCATAGATTGAAGGAATCTGATTTCAATGTTTGAAATCAAAATCAAATAAGCTAGTCAAATCAATAAACCAAAAATCAAATTAATGATCAATTGAATTTGATCTAGATAAATTTTCAATATTATTTTTATATTTTTTAAAAATATTTTAATAATATTTTTTAAATTTTATATATTATTTAATTAATTAAACAAAATCAGTCAGATTGGTTGAACCAGCCACATTGAGAACTCATTAGTTGACCGATTTGGTTTTAAAACATTGGAAATTTAGTTTTTTTTTTTTAAAAAAATCTATCAATGATAAGCGATGATGATAAAATTAAAATTTTTAATTTCTATAAAAAAATACATCCACTATTATTAATAGATAATACATTATTAAATTTTTATTTCTAAAAATAATTTCAATTATCTTGTGCTACATTAAATAAAAAGGTATAAGGTTAATAGAATAAATGTGGATATATATATATATAAAGCAATTAATGGTATAGTTGAGAGTATGAAAACTTTAAATGCAATAAATAATCTTTATGGAAGATTTGAATTTGAAATTTGAAATTTGAAAATTTAATTATAAAAATCAATTAAGGGGTAATGTTGTCAATGCATAAAAATTTTAATGCTTAAATTACATATTTATCTTCATTGATCCGGATCAACTTGATCTCCCTTGCACTACTCAATCCTAACTATTTGTAACTACAATTCATTATTGTCAAGTGCATAGGGTGCACTTACTTTCTCCAATTCCACCAGCATTGACAACGAGTTCATTTAATAAGTGACTAGGGCATTATGATCATGGAATGTCTATTCATGAAATAAATACACAAAAGGAAGGGATATTTAGAGAACAAATTATTAAAAAAAAATGGCAAACATGACCAATATTTAAATTCAATTGAATATGTAAAATTCAATGTTAGTATTCATCTTAAAACCAAGATGTTGGATTAAAAATGTACTTTCTCTATTCCTTAATATATGTAGTTTAAAGTTTTTATACATAAATTAATGATTGTATTTGATAAGTGTTATTACATAAGTAAAAGACTATATTACCCTTAATTAATCATCATTGGAAAAGAAAAAGAATATTAAGTATTACGGAGGAGGGAAAGAGTAGAGTTGGAATTAATTAATTAATATCTATAGATAATTGTAAAACGCCATATATTAACGAACAAAAATTCTTATTTTACATAACATATATTAAGGAACAAAGGGAATATTAAATATAATTATATTATGTGAGTTCATAAAATTTAGACTTTCATCTTTAAGTATTTCATAGCCTTATGAATAAATTGCATAACATATCATAATATGACAACACTTTAAAATAAAATCCATAAAATTTATACATTTTAAAGAGGTAGTTATAAAAATTATAATTATGAGATATCTGTTTTATCAAAGTGTTACTTCTAAATTATTTCTAGTTAATGTTCTATTAAGATTGAACATTGATAAAGCCATGAGACTAATATATATTATGTTCCTTACTTGAGTACGCGACTAATCTCATAATTAGTAGTAAATAAGATACTTGAAATTATTATGTAGGTACTTGTTAAAGAATATATTTACTGAATAGCCTACTTAAGAATTCGATAGAGCATTATCTATGTGTCTATAGAAATATCTCGTAAGAGTTGTGTAAATGATTTTTCAACTTAAGATTACCATAATATCTTATCTTGGTATTATTAAACTTTGATTTATAATTTAGGTTATCTTAGTCATAGATCATCTATAAGGCTTATTTTGGGTATAACATGAACTTGATGGGGATGATCCAGATAGAATTTATTGGCTTAAGATATTATGAGCATCTTTATTTTGGGGTTGCACTCGAACGAGTAAAATCTTGCTTTCGACTTCTACATTTTATCGTTCATTAGGGATCGAGAGGACGAGGATATATATTAGTACAACTCTAAGTTGTGGAACATGTTTAGGATCGTTAGGGGATCATTTGAAAGGCCTCGCGAAGGGTAAAAGTCCTTTGCTAATGGTTTTGAGATCAAAGAGGATAAAGGTGGAATAATATTTTAGTATCATCCCTAATCACAATGGAGTTGCCACTTGACTTTAGTCGAGATAAAATTTCAAGTCAAGGTAAATTTTGAGTCTACCTAAGTCAATTAGAAGACCCAATCCATCTCCACCCCATCAAAGATTAGGTTTGGAAATTGGGTATAATGTAGGGAAGAGGTTGGGCTCCCCTAAATCGCCTGGATTTAGGGATCCAGCCTTCGGGTATCTTTGGTTTGCAATTATAATTTTAGCCTTATTATTAATAAGTCTGGTTATAGATCCTAAAACATCTAACACATCAAATTAAGCATATATTGCAAATCATTACACACATTCACCACGAAGAGGATACAACCATAATCGCAAATGAAGTGAACATTCATATATATATATATATATATATATATATATATCAATGAATAAACATGCAAATCAAAAGTAAAATGTATCTTCACCTATAAAGAAAGGAACACACACATTCGTATCTCATTAATGACCAAAGATAAAGAAATGAGCCATCCCTAGACTCATGGTACCACAACCCATAACTCTACCTTAGCCTACATTCATCTCCAAGTCAAGGGACCTAAAATGTATATATGTATAAAGGTTCACATATCCATAATCTAATCATCATAAGCATTAAACATAACACATATAACAGATGATGACAAGTGAAGCATAAATATGCAAAGATATGAATGGAGCATAAATACATGATGCAAGAATGTCCTAAGAATACACTTGAAGGATAATGGGAGGCCTTGGGCAAGGTTCAAATCACTGATTTGGATTCCTAAGATCATTGGATCCTCATCCAAAGATTACTCCAAAAAAGCTAGAACATCCTAAAGAATGCCTCTAACCATTAATAAGGCTAGGATACTAAAAAATATGAAATGAAAGTCTCATAAGGCCAAGAATATACACTTTTCACTAAACATGAAGGCAAGCAAAATGGGGTTATGAAGTGATGAGCTCTCTTCCCTACCATACTCAAAATCACCCCTTATAGAAGAGGATAAGGTGGACAAGCTAGAAAACTAACCACTTTCCTTTTATGGTGGTGAAGATAAGCACTAAAAAAAAATGATAAACTCAACACAAACATGCATCAAGTCAATAGGATCATAGGGGTCCTTGAGAATGGAATGTCCTTTCCTAATCACATTTTAACAACATATGCACAAAATGTAAAGAAAAGAAGAAGAGAAAGGCATGAAGAAGAAGGACTTAAAAGGATAAAAGACATGAAAAATAACCCTCTTTCCTTGATCCTTGCTCTACTTACCTAAAGAATGAGGGTCATAGGTCTCAAAAAGCTAAACCTATTATATTGCTAGAGCTCACAAGAATCCCCTGTAAACCTTAAAAGCATAAGGAAAATCAATGGAGAAGAAAAAGTGAAAAACTTATGATTCCTTAGCCAAAACGGGTTATACAAACCAACTAATGGTTTGTTCAAACTACTTGGTGGTCTGTATAGACTAATAAACAGTTTGTACAAACTATTATGATTGCAACTTTTTATAAAACAAAGAAAAATAAAAGAAAAAAGGGGAAAAAGGGATTTGGGTCATGGATGCTCTTATTAATGTGCCTTGACTTCAGAGGTATTTAAGATGATGAATTACCCTCCAAATGGTAGGGAAAGATGCAAAGTCTGGTCACAAAGTTCTTGAGTTCTTGTTTATACCTTAAATCATTTATTTATGGATTAGGTGTTTGAATTTCTATGTTAGTAAGATGTTTAAAGGTTTTAAGGTAAGTATTTAGTAAAGTTTTGTTAGAAAAATCCATGCCTTTCCTTCCTTTTTCTCAATGAGGGAGGGTATTTGTAGAGGAAAAGAATGTGCACTTGAGGAAAATGGCTTGGGTTGCACTTAATCCTCAACCTCTAATAGATAGGATCAAAGAAAATTATAAAAATTAGAATTTTCAAGTTGTCTGTACAACTGACAGGTTGGTTATACAACTAGATGAAAGTCAATGGTTAATAATTCTATAATATGTTTTTATGTTAGGGGCTTAGAACTTGGTTGTACATCCAAGTAGGTTGGTTGTACAACCAAGTAAGTTGGTTATACAACTTACTAAAGGCTATCTTCTCATGCTTTTAGTTTGGCTAGGTTCAAAGATTGGGTTTGGTTTAGGTTTGATCTGAGGTTTCTTCTAATTCTTATTTCTTTATTTTGTAACCTTTCTCCTAACATTCTTGGGAAAATAAATTTCAATAATTTCTCATCACTAGGCTTGCATTCTACAACATAAAATCTAATTGCTCACAGATATATTTGGACATCTTACCTGTTCTTAATTAATATTGACTAAAAATGTTACAAGACTTAATAGATGAATAAAAGTGTATCTTCTACTATATTATCAATACAATTAATAAGACAAACTAAGTGTATCTTCTATTATATAATCAATATCAATTAATAAGACAAACTAATAAATATGAAACCATATAAAAAGAGATACTTATCCATCTTTTTAGATTTAATTGAATGTTGTACAATTTATGGATACCGATAACCTCTTACAAAGGGTTAGCTTGATCATTCCTAATAATTGAATGGTCATAACACATAAATAGATTGCTAATAAATTAAACTTATCTTATTCTAAACATTTTTTTATTTAGAATTGGAATAAATATTTAATAGTCAACATGTTAAAAGGCCCAATGAGTCATACACTGTAAAGTGTAATAAGAAATTAAAATGAGATTAAGTAGAAGTTACTTAAATGAATATTTCTTATATTTATTAATACTTCTTATATTTATTAAGGACTTAATTGTAAGTACTAAATACTTTTGGAAACTTGAGCCTTATGGGCTTAAGTTATCTAACCTATCTTAATGTGATTAGGAATAAGTGACATCTCCTATATAAAGGACAAGGAGGGCTGACTAAAGAAGAAAAGAGAGATTTTATGAAATTCTTATTTAGCTACTTTATACTTAGGGTTTTTTAGTTGTTATATTCGGTACAACTAGAAACCATTATGCTATATTCATTCTTTGAGGGTTATAACATCTTTGCCTAACTCCTACTCTTTTTTGAATTATTTAAAAGATATTCAAGCTAAACCTATATGGATTACTGTTAGAGGTCATGCACAAGGTATTATGAATTGCTAGGGTTTATTACAACCTAATTGTAAGGATTTTCCCTTGGTGTATTCAATTTCTTCCTGAGGTAATTAGTTTAAACTCCATAGTTAAGGGTTTATAAGTTTTTATTAGGCATTAATGAAACCATGGGATTTAGAGCTATAAAATTTAAATTCTATATTCGGTGTTCATGTAAGTTAGTAAGACTAGGTTAAAGATTCCTAACAGTGGTATTAGAACCTTCATTAATGTGTAACAAAGCTTTCACACTGGCATGGTTTATGAATTTGATTTTAATCAATTATATGCTAAAATTTGATAGTTTTAAGCTCAATTAAGATTTTGACAAATTAAATTTTCATGTAAAATTAGATTAATCATAATTGTTATGATAAATTAAGCTTGCATGGGGTTGTCTATTGCTTATCGATTTTGGATTCCTTCATTGTGCAATTGATATTGTTGCATGGGCTTGTATAAATATAATTCACTACTAGCTAAAAACCTAAATTAATTAATTTAGGAATTTTATTCTTAAATTTTGTATATTCTTGTTCCTTTTAAATTTAGTTTATGAAACTAGTTACAAAGCTTAGAATTATTAACTTTATGATGCATAATTACTTTATTTGTTAAATTTTTCTGCATAGTTTTGTAGTATTCTATTTTTGGAGGTTATATATGTTGGTATATGCCCTTGGGCCAATATATATTGACATCTTATATACCAGATAATATTCATGCTATATGTGTTAATTATCATAAAAGCTTTTTCATTTTTCATATATTACTAATGGTGTAATAATATTTATTTAATTCATTTAAATAATGCTTAAAATAAAGTCCATTGAGGCATAAACTTAGAAAAAGTTAACTTGCGATATCTATTGCATCAAAATATCATTTTTAAAAGTTCTTAGATGATGTACTATCAAGATTGGACATTGATAATGTTGTTGAAATAGGACATACATGTTCATTCCCTAAGGGTCAAGAAAGATATTGATCCCACAAGAAAAAAGTATGTAAGATACTTGGAATATGTATGTGGGTGCTTATTAGAGAACAAATACACTAAATGACCTATAGAGAGTAGTCATATGGAATAATATCTGTATGTCTATGGCTTGTTCTCATGAGTAGTATGTAACTAGTCCTTGGACTTTAAAACATCATAACATCTTATTAAGTGAATCCTATACTTTAATTTATGACTTTGATTATCCTAGCCATGGATTGCTTATAAGGCATATTTTAGGTATATCAATAGCTCAATGGAGATAATGAGTGTTAAAGAGAGAATTCATTAGCTTAAGCATTTAGGGCATGTTCTATTAGTTGGCTTCTAGTATTGACTTTGAAATCCTTAACTAAGGTAGAATGATATGATCATTGCTAAGTTAATAGTTAAGAAGAAACTTAATACAATCAAACCATTATATAAATTAGAAAATATTCCTTGTTTTATGGTTTGATTTGGATGTCTTAAATGAAAGGACCATAATACACTATTAACCAGCTTACCAAGGGTTTATGATCAAACCACCTTGATCAGTCCTAACAATAATGATTTATCGTGAAGTGGTGGTTAGGCACTCATCATGATCCTTTAATATAATGTCAATCAATTAGTGAATTGATGATAAATTAAAGTGTTTAATTTATCTAGTTATAAATTAATTGAGAAATACTTAAGACTATGGATTATATTTATTATCAAAGAAGCTTATAAAGTCACACACATAAGAACTAATAAAGTGAAATTAAAATGGATTGACTATGACTCAATTTGAGAAAGTTTATTATAATTAAGCAATTGATTATAACTATTTAATAAGTATAGGGACCTAATTATAATTGACCCATATAGGTTGAATTCTACTAATAGGATTAAGGCTTAAGACACTCCTATATATGTGGGTAATAAAGCCGATAGGGTCAACCAAGAATTCATACCAAGCATTTCATTCAAATCATTTGTAAAGAAATGGCTAATATAAGCTAAGCTTAGTTAATTACTCCTTTTCTCAAAGCTCGTTTGGGATTTTCTTCTTATTCATGTGAAAATTTATAGAAATTATGCATATGAAGGTATGCATAATTGTGGTTTGCTGCAACCCTTTTAAATGATTCAAGATGTCAAAGAAAAAGGACTTAGTAATTAAGGTATGCTTCTTATTCTTCTCTTTTTATTTGATTATATAATTGATTCAATGTCTGCCATAAGATTAGAAATTAAAATTTTAATGTGAGATTTATATAAAACTCAACCATAACTAGAATTCTCAATGGCATCGAGTCTAGATGGAGGCGTCTCTCTCCCATGCCTACTATGCGTATACGCTCTTATTAACATTACGAGGCCCACATCTGGACGATGCTCAAACGAGAAGTATAGGGCAATTGAGCGACACTAGAAAGGGTGCCTTTAGAGTCGACATAAGGAGAGGGAAGCCATAAAAGGGCTTATGTAACAGAGACATTGGAGATAGAGTCTGTGGTGGTAGGCAAGCTGGATCCTACACTGGACAATATGGTGGAGACTTGCCATGCTTCCCTCATAGGCTCACTGATGATGTTAGAGCTGACATGGTCATTAAACTCCTTCAAGCTTCTTACCACCACCAATGTAAGTTTCCTTAACTTTTTTTGCTTAATGATTTTATTTCTTGTCATTTTATTATTCTAACCTCATCCATATGTAGGACCCTCATGCCTATGTCAAACATCTCATTGATCTGATTATCATCTCAAAGTAGACATGTACTTAACTCACATGCGAGCTATATGTAAACATAATATTTATTGATGTATGCATGTTTATGTGTGTGCATGTCCTAACCACCCTAAACCTTTACTTATTTTTAAAAAAATCTAATAAAATGATTGGGAACTTCAAGAGGTTAAGGCCGAGCTCGCAAATTTGTAGGCCAACTTAGAGTTACCCATAATGAAGAATATAGAGGATAGGGAATTGTCTAAGGAGGAGGACTCGCTACCTCTAATGGTTATTTCTTTTATTTTGATTATAGTAGCTAGTAGAAATATTAACATATTTATTAGATTATAGAACTGGATTTGAGAGTGATTTGCCCCTTTTATTTTGGTACTTTAGATGCTTATAATGTTTTTGGGACTTAGTGCCCTAATTTTATCACCTGCACACTTGATTTATTATAAAAGTAATTTTTTCCCATTTTGTGTTTGATGATGCGATTGCCACTTCTAATTCTCATATTTATATGCATAAAGTAGGTTTAAACTAAACCATGCTCTTGCATTTTTTCCTCAGTCAAAATGGTTGGTATAAACCAACTACTTGTTTGTATAGATAACTTATCATTTGTACATATGACTTGGCAAGGCTATATAAACAACTTTATTGTTTATTGTTGTCTAGCACTATTCACCTTCTCCCTTCTTTTTAAACGTATTCACCTCAATTTCCATGCCCTTCATCTACTGTATTTTACTTTTTTACCATGGCTAAAGCATTTTTAAAATCTCTTAATACCTTTAGTTAGTCTTGTTTTCCCTAGATAGTTTTTAAGGTCATATGCTAACTTTCATTTGTCAAACTCAATAAGAATTTCTTTGGATAGCTTGCAATTTTTAAGATCTATCTATCTATTATTTTCATTTTGAAGAAATAAAGATCTACCCATTTCTTGAGGAATTTAATGTCATTTTAGATTGACACATTACTGGTTTCCACATGATTGCGTTACCGTGCCTGGACTACCCACATGTTTGCAAAATGATGGAGTTGCTTGATTTTCATACAACAAGGCGCCCCTGTATACCTTGGGGAGGAGAAGAAGTTATTGTCCCTTTACTTGCTTATACCCCTTATAGGAATGATGCTCAGACCGCCCAAGCTCGAATCTTAAAAGTTATCTTGATGGGAGAGTTTCTGCTCTAGAGGAACAACAGTGAGATTGATTTCCAAGTTCTACAGCTCATAGAGGAGATTGAGCTGGGTGAACCCCTCTTTCTATGATCCTTGGTAAGACTATCATAAGACTAGACAGAGTCACCTTGAGTGTTAGTGAGTCTTTCTTAGGAAGTCCATTACTTCTTCTAATGCACTCTCATTGCAACCTTTTTATCATCATTTTTTTTTTATTATTATTATTATTATTATTATTATTATTATTATTGTTATTATTATTATTATTATTATTATTATTATTTTGTCTTGCCCTAATTTTTACCTTGACCGCTCTTATGAGTTTTCAGTCCAACAAGGCACTCATTTTTCGTTAGGCCACCCTTTCAGATTTTCAACCTAATGAGCTTTTTTCTTTCTTTTTTTTTTTCTTCTTTCTCTTTCTCTTTCTATTATTTTTTAGATTTGGTTATAAGAGAGACTAGGCTTGCTAAGGGCTTCCACTTATTTCACAATACCATTCAAATTGTCGCTTATCAAGACCTACTTTTTTTAGAGCTGAGTGGATGTCCCATATATTTGATGGTGATATCTGTTCGACTTGTCCATGGTGGAGGTTAATTGTCGTTACCTTGAGGACTTATTGAGGGTGTGTACTTATTAATGCTTTGGCATTTGACATTTTTATGATCCATCCATAGTTCGTCGATGATTTAGGGCTTTACAGGATGTTATGAGTTTATTCCCTTCCTTTCTTGAAAGACGCCACTTAGCACTTTTTGGATAAGGTAGAGTCCACATGGGTTAATCTCTATATCTATAATCTTTTTTCTTCTAGCTTTTTACCTCTAATAATGTTGATCTTGAGATTTTATTGTGGGATAATTAGAGACAGGACTTTAGGATCTTAGAAACAATTAGAACACCAATGTGCATATGGAAAAAAAAACTTGTATTTCATTTGGCTTAAAGAAATAATTGACAAATATTGCCTATGTTATGAAAATGTGTTTTTTTTAGTGCTCTACTTGCCATGAATCACTTCATTTTGTATATTACACATTAAAGCCATGCATGTTTTCTACTATTAATAATAGCACACTGGAGTATCCCTTTGTCTCGGTTAATGTCTATAGTGTACTTACTCCTTGCTATTTATCCATTATCCTTTATGGTTGCCTTGTCGTTGTCTTTTTTTGTTATCCTCTATTGACCTACCATTAATTCTCCTTTAAGGTTTTTATACTCTCTTACCATCTACTATTTTTCTTTCTCTTTATTTTTTTCTTTCTTTTTTCTCTACCCTAACTTTTGCCTAAGCTGCACATTCAAATTTTTAACTTAGCAAGCTCATTTATTTATTTTTCCTTTCACTCTCCTCACACGAATGCTTCTTTATTTGGTCCAAATTTATCGGTTCTAAGGATTCATTCCTATATATGTCTAATATTTATTTAACCATATAAGGACCTTCGCAATTTAGTTTGAACTTTCCCTTGAGATTTTGAGCTTGAGGTCTTATTACTTTCAATATGAAGTCACCCACCCTTATTGCACTCGTTTTGACCCTCTTATTAAAGGTGTGTACCATCTTCCTTTAATAGAGTTGTATGTGGTAGAGGGCCTTCAGCCTCTTCCCATTTGAGCCAGTTGGTCATACCTACTTTTAATCCACTAATACTCGTGGGTTTTTGTCTCAATCAATGCTTAAAAGGATTTCATTTTTATCTCTACTAGCAACATTACTTCCATCCCATATATCAAAGAATAAGGTGGCATTCCTATTAATGTTCAAGCAGTAGTATGGTATCCCTATAATGCCAATGGTAACTTCTCTAACTAATCTTTATAGGTTTCCACCATTTTAGGCCAAATGTTCTTGATATTCTTACTACCCACCTTTATTACACCAATCGCTTATGGTCTATAAGGTGAGCACTTATGATACACTACTCCATATTTCTCAAAGATTCTTCTAACCTTAGCCTGAAAGTGTATGCTATTATATATCATGATGTGGTGTGGCATGCCATAACAATAAAAAAGGTTCTTTTCTATAAACACGACCATTTGCTTTGCCTTCAGCTTCCTAAAGGGTTCAACTTTTACATATTTTAAAAGTAATCAACAACTAGTACTATGTACTTTTGTGTTCTAACAGACATTGGTTTTACTTCCCTAACGATATCAATTCCTTAAGTAGTGAATGGCCAAGGTGAAGTTACGCTCTGTAACTCCACTGATGATAAGTGGTTAAGGCTTCCATGAATTTCATATTTATGAAAATCCTTCATGGTTATGATAAAATCCTACTCCATGGTAGTCCAATAATACCCCATTCTTAAGATCTATCTTGCTAAGGCTAAACGGTTCATATGAGAGCCACAAACTTATGTATGCACTTCTTTCATTATTTTACTAGCTCCTTCTTCCATTAGACACTCAAATGAACTCCATTAGGCATTTGCTTATACACCATACTATTATACACTATGAATTGTGATGTCAACCTTTCGATGATATCCTTACCTTTCCTTTCTATCCTCTTAAAGTACACATCATTCTCCAAATACCTTTGGATATCATAGTACCATGGTCAATTATCCACTGACACATATATCACCTTTTCACTTGCATAACAGGGTGCTCTATATTTACGTAGGGGCTTTATTGGCATTTTTTTCGGTCCATCCCAAATTACAACTAAAGTAGCTAAGACATCTGCCATCATATTCTCTTTTTGTAAGATGTGATGGATTGTATTCTTTAGAGGTTTTGGGTTGACATCTTCAAGTATTCTAGGTATGGCCTCAACCATTCTTCTTTTAGCTCCCATTCATTGATCACCTAGGAAACTACCAACAAAGATTCTTAAAATACCTTGATTATCCTTACCCTCATTCATATAAATGACTTCGATCCAAAAACACATGCTTCATATTCTGCCTTGTCATTGGTCACCCTAAAATCTAACTTCTTAGCCACATGTAATAGTTCTTCTTTAGGGAAAATCAGGATAATTTCTACTCCTGCTCCCTTCTTGTTCACTACTCTATTGATGTACATCTTCAATCTTTATTGTTCTATTACCTTTAGGCCTTCTTTAGAGAATTGAAAAAGCTCTTGTTCTTCTTTTATACGTGGTTACTATTCCAAATATTCTATATCTGCCATCCCTTTAATCATTTTTTTTTATCACATATTTGATATCAAAATTGATAAAAAGTAATAACCATTTTGCTAGCCTTTCAGTTAAGAAAAAGGCTTCATACAAGCACTTGATTAGATTTAGTTTCAAGACTACCTCTACTGAGTACGATAGGAAGTAGTGTTGTAACTTCGTAGTAGCCCAGACCATTACTAGACATATCTTTTAGATTTGATTATGCCACTTTATAAGGGAACAACTTCTTACTAAAGTAGTAAATCACACGCTCATCCCCTTAATCATCTTCTTGTGCCTACATTGCCACCACATATCTCTCCTTCATTGTTAAGTATAAAATGATATGTTTTTCTCGATTTTGGTGGTCTTAACATTAGTGGGTTAGATAAATACTCTTTTATCTTCTTGAAGACTTTTTGGCACTGCTCATTCCGTACCACCAATTGGTCTTTCCTTAAAAGTTTAAAAATAGGTTCGTAGATTGGTGTAAGCATAACAATAAATCTATTAATGTACTAGAGATGTCCCTAAAATTCCTAAACCGTTTTTTTCACCTTTAGCGTAGGCATGCCTTAGATGGCTTTTACTTTGTTCAGATCTACTTCAATCCCCTTCTCATTTACTATGCAACATAACAATTTACTAGAGGTGATGCTAAATACACACTTCTTCGAATTAAGCCTAAGGTTGTATTGAACTACCCTTTGCAAGAACTTCTTCAAAGCCTTTGAAGTGTCATTCCTATGTTTTCAATTTTACCATTATGTCACATATACCTCTACTTTCTTATGTATCAATCATGGAACAATGTAGTGGCCATTCACTGATAGATCACACTGGCATTCTTCAATCTAAATAGCATCACTGGATAATAGTAGGTGCCTCATTTAGTGATGAAAGCAATTTTCACCTTATATATTATGGCCATAAAGATTTGGTTATAACCGAAGAAGCCATCCATGAATGAATATATAACATAAGTGGTTGCATCATCAACAAAAATATCCATTTGAGGGAATAGGAAGTCGTCCTTTAGGCATGCTTTATTCAAATTTTAGTAGTCAACATACACCTTGACCCACCATCCTTTTTAAACACCAATACTATATTAGCCAACTATTTAGGGTAGTTTACCACCTCTAAAATTTGGCTTTCAATTGATTAGCCACCTCTTCTTTCACCAACTATACCTATTTTAGCTACATTCATTTGAGCTTCTATTTTACTTACCTCACTAATTGTTATATAGGAAATTTATGTTTGACTATTCATCAATCAACTCCTGAAATGTCTTCATAATTCCATACAAAAACCCTTAGATACTTTTTTAATAGTTGTTCAAACTTTTTGTGCTTTTTAAGTGTGATGTCACTGGGAATTAATAAAATTTTAAGATTTTTATATATGCTAAGATTAAATATAATGGTATGCATGAAATTAATGTTAAATATGTTAATGGAATAATGCATGTCATGCATAGTACCATCATAAAAGCCATCACACAAGTAAGCAAACTCATCATTCATTTCCTTAAACTTAGAAATAAATACATAATTGTCCTTATACAAGCTTGAGAAAAGAACATCAGTAACATGAAGGATAGGGGTTTATTCTATGATACATTTTAGAGTCTCTTAAATGACAAACTACTATTGAATCTCCTCTCTTTCTTTAACCTCTTCACTAGCTTGTTTGGAGAGAGGCTTTAGGTCATCACCACTTGGTTGTTCAACATTTGCCTCATTTATCTCTTCAACATTAGCTTTGGCTTTACCTCCTTAAACTCCTACTTCATCTAATACGTAACTAGTCCAATGTTCAGGAAGCTCTCCCATAGTGGCATCCGTCCAACTCAAATTTTTTAGTCTATGTTGATTATCCCTTCATCTCCTCATCTCCTACAACTTTGATAGAGTTCACAATCATGTTCTTAACACTCGCAAATTAATCCCTAAGTATTTTCCTTTGGTAACACTATCTAGTTCATTTGGTTCCCATTCCATATCGTCATATGGCTCTTGGACAGTTGGCTAATTCCATACAACTCCAACTGGCACATCCATCTCCCCTACTTGTTGGTTAAGCAGGAGTTATGGATGTATCTTGTTTATTTCCTCTCATGGCCAATCATCCCATGGACCTTGTTAAGTTTAAAAAAGTCTTCCTCTTCTTCCTCTTCCTTATTGGAGAACATAACCTTTTTGTCTTTCTTTTTTTCCCTTTCGATCTTTTCTTTTGAAAGACTCTTGGTAATTTTAGAATTTGAACTCCACCTCTTAGATCTATATCTGAGAAAAGTCCTTTTCTAAGTCATAAAGTGGCTCTTCCTCTGTTTGGTCTTCCTCTTCTATCATTTCTCCTTCCTTCATAAAATTCTCTAAAAAGGGTCCTCGAAGATCTCTAACCATGACCTTAGCATGGCTTTCCTAGTAACTTAGTCCAATTTTAGTTGTCTAAGTAAGATTGTTTGGAAGTTTGGACACATCCATGGCATTTTAATTAAAACCTTGCCTAAGAAGAAAGTTCATCCCTTATATGATATTTGCCACCTTAGGATCCACCCATTTGCAAGTAACTCTAATGACCTGGAATCCTCTAAGATGCGGAACTTTAAGTCTCAGTATGGATATAACTTTTCCAACTTCGGTGCAGATGGTACCCAATTCACCCTTATATGGAATCTTCACCTTCTAATGTAAAGTAGAAGGCATTCCTCCTAAGGGATGATATCATGGTCTCTCTAATAGTAGCAAAAATATCATTGAAATGTCAAGCAACGTGAATTCCATTATGGCCTCTACAAGCCCTATCTTTACTATAGCCTTGAGGATCCCAATGACTGGCCTTTTACTGTCATCATAGGCTTGAATAATGCTTTTAAATGATTCTAAGTCTACCATAGACATTCCAAACTTTGATAACAACTTCAAAGAGTATATGTTAATCCCTGATTTATCATCCATCATGATGCAAGTCATGCGTTTCCTTTTTACTTTAGCCCTAATTAATAATGTCATGTTATGGTCCCTTACTTTAGGAGGTAGGTACTCATTGAAAAAGGTTATCTTTCTTATACTAGAATATGTTACCAAAGTTACTACTTCCACAAGAGACATTTCTTTAGAAATAACCAAGTTAGACAATGCTTGTACCATGGTTTTCTTATGCTCATTCAATGTGATTAGCAACTCCCATATACTGATCAGAGCAAGGATCCTCTTTAGCTGTCTTAGGATTAGATTATCATCTTCCTTCTCTTTTATCAAGGGCCATTTTGCTTTGTTTTCTACCTTAGGCTCTTTACTCACATTTTTGCTAAGGTAACACTTTCCACTTCTCTTCATCATTTTTTCTAAGATATTGATCTTTTTTTTTTCTTAAACTTCTTTATCTCTTCATTTGAACTTTCCCATTAATTAGTGGCATAAATAACAACAACAACAACAACATTTGAGGATGGCACATCCTCAAAGGTGGCCATGATAAGCTCCTCGAGAATTTTAGAGTCGATAATGAAGGTCCTTTGAGTTAGAGGTGGGACATTATGGTAGTTCAAAAGAGGGTTCCCCTTAATACTTAGATGCCTAAAAGCAGGTAGGACTATTGTCTTAGAGTTAATAGGATCCTGGATTTTATGCCTTAGTCTAAAGTAATCATCAATGCGGTGACCAAACTCTTAATTATAAAAATAGTAAAAATTCACATCATAACCCCTTGGCAAAGGATTTATGAGCAACTTAGGTGGCAATGGCTTTAACACCTGTTGCTTTTAAAACCTTTCTAAAGCTTTAGATAGAGACATCCCCAGGTCTATAAACTACCTCGTAGGTCACATCATGTTCATATTCATCATCTTATGTCCTTTGATTTGTCCCTGGTGTTGATAACTCCTCTTCCTCAATACTATCTCTTTGAATTTTACTCAAGTTGTTTAGCTTGTAAACTCACTTTCTTGAAAACTTCAAAGCTATGAACCAATATTCCCTCGATTCTAGTATTGATGTTTGATAAAGCTGCTCTGATAATATCCTTACTTATTCTTTTTTTCTTGGCCTAATTCTTACTTCAACAACCATCTTCTTACATCTTCTGAAATAGTCATTAAAGCTCTCACCAGTATTATGCTTTAGTGACTCTATATCTTGAAAAGTAATCTTCGCTTTAATTTGCATTAGTAATGACTCTAAAAAGCCTGAGTCAATTCCTTATAATCCTACCTTACTATCTTAGGTTGATTGAAATACCAAGTCTTAGCTGACCCCTATAGTGATAGCTCAAACAATTCCAACATAGTGTCAATTGGGATCCTAAATTCCTTTATAGTAAGTACATATAAACAAACATGGTTGTTGGTATCTTAAATTCATATAAATTTGGGAAGCTCAGGATTTTAAAGTTGGATAGGAGCTTCTCATGCTTATGAGTCAGTAGATTCTTAACATCAGCTCTTCGCTCTATCTTGTTGCGTCCAACGTCTTCTGGATTATTAGACTAGGTTGGTCAAACCTAAGTTAAAACTCTCTTTTAATCTTGACAATATAGATTGAAAGATTCTAATGTTAATTTTAAATGTTATTCTTGTAAGAATTACTCATAGAAAGTTAAATGGAAGTAAAAAGCTCAAAGTATGTAAAGTTACTCTTGAATCGCGATTGTTATCTCATGAGTAGTGATCGTTATCTAAAAAATAATTAGAAATAAAACATCCAGGCTAATTTGCGGTAGGAATTGTGGTAGGGATCGCAACTGCTATCTTTAAATTAAGTAGGAGGGATTCTAGACACTCAGACAAAGCCATATGTTAAAGGACCGTTGAAAGCACAAAAGTGGCGACAACAATAAAATAGTGGTGATCGCGATCTACGTTAATCAAAATCTCTAATCTCACAGTATGTTAAATGTTGCGTCTAACCCTTCTAGCTTACGATTGCAACCTTTAATCTTTCTTCGAGGGATCTAATGACTATATTTTTGGAAGAACCAATGTTAAAGTACTATGTGTAACTAGCATTAAACACAAATTAAATATCTCAACTATGATTAAGCAAAATCTAGAGCAAAATGTATATCACGATATCAACTTTGCCATAGTGACCATGAATTTCATCTTAAAAGCATTAAATGTAGGATTTTGCCTCCAATTTTGGAGATTTGGAAATAATTTTGTTAGTAACAGCTCTTTGGTGGTAGGAGTCTATAAATACTCCACCAAATTGTCTTAAATGAAAATGAATAACAATTTCTTGTGGCTAAACTCTTACAAATTTATTTCTGAACTCTCTACTCTTAAATTCCTTGTACTTGAGTTGTTAAGGTTTGGTGTGAGCTATTAAACACCATTGGGTTTTAGAGTTATCCTTGTAAAGAAAAACTCTTATATAGGTTAAGTGTAAGTCTTGAAAAAACACTTGTAAGGTTGTGTGTGAGCCTTGTAAAACACATTGTGTAAAGTTAGGTACGAACTTGTAAAACACCACATTGAGTGATAGTGAAATACCTAATTGGAGAATTGGGGAGTGGATATAAGGTTAGTTAATACCCAACCACTATAAATCTCTTGTGTCGACTCTTCTTCTACTATTTCTTTTAACTTTGCATTATTTATTTACCTACTAAATTTTAAATTTTCACCAATTCAACCTCTCCTTCTTAATGCATGAGGGCCAATATGGATCTTCTCTAGCTATTTGACAATCCATTCAAATTTGGCATGCTCCTTATCTTCTCTAATGCTAATCATACTAGCTGCTACTTTTGCGGCTTTACTTTTTTAGTAGCCATTCAAGCCAAACATATCATTATCAATAATCACTAAGGGCAGGGTTTCCATTGGCTCTTTCCCATTGTCAGTTTTGCTAGAATATGGTTTCCCATTTCTTTGATAAGATCTCATTGAGGCACTTTTGTACCTCCTCGTTGACCTATTTTTCCATCATTGGACTAAATTTTGCTTTCATCCTCTCTATTAATTTTGCTTATATTGTACGATTGACTACTTCATTAGTGATTTTGAATTTTAACTTAGGCTAGGTGTCTTAATTTTTTTGGCTAGCCTTTTTCCTTTTCTATTTTATAAGGGTTTGGATAAAGCTATGATGGCTGCCAAACAAAGGTTATTAAGATGATGCATGAACAAACAAACTATGTCTGTATGCATGAGATGCACATGTTATTTGTAAAAGATCCTTCCAACCTTATTTCTCTCATACATGAGGTTTAATGTCTCTTTCTTAAGTGGGTTCTTATTCAACTATCAACATGGGACAAAGAATTCGTATGGTCCCTCCAACCAAGAAAGGCCAAAATCCTAAAAGAACATTTACAAAGGAGACTAAAATTACAAAAGGAAACTATAATTCACATAGAAATCTCTTTACACAGATAAAAAGAATGTACAATAGAAAGGAATCCCTTTTACAAAATGAAGAAGGGATGAACATGATTATTTACATAGTAAAGGATTGGGTATTTATGTAAAGAAACGATACTTACATGGCGGGGAGTGGGAAATACATAAACATTTACATAAGGAGATTAGTATTTACATTAATGAGGAAGGATAATACATTACATATTTATATGGGAAAGACTTAGACATTATCTTTGAGGACTTCAACCCTCATTTGGGCAAAATGCAATGTACTATGGCTCCTACATATGCCTAATGGTTAAAAAGGTTATTACAATTAATGGCTCACATAAGCTTAAGGGATGATTGTTCATTTAACATACTTGAAGGTACTTGACTTGCGAGTGATGACCCTTTGCACCATTTCTTAAGCTCAGATGGAGATAAGTCTCAAGTTTGGAGAGCCCATCAATTGTCTATAGGGTCGACGTAATGCAGATGGTAAAGAGCGAAGACTAAATGAATGCAATGAACAATTAACAATAAGGATAATATTGCAAAAGTAAACTAGTGATTTTGGCATGAAGTCAATTTTGCTAATCCCGAGTAGAGTTGCCATTATAAGTGCTTCAATTTTGCTGCTATGCTCAAACAAATATAATTTTGTTTGAGACTCTTAACTTTTTATCAACCATCAGAAGAGTTAAAGGACAAGGGTCATACATTGGAACAACCCCAATTGTGGGTGCACATTTGAATCATCAGCGTATCCTTTAGAGGGCTTCATGATAGGTTGAAACCCTTTATGAAAATCAAACAGGCCATGGGTATGGGGCAATACCTAAGTATCACTTCTATGTTTGATTGGAGTTGCCACCCAACTTTGGTCAAGACAAAATTCTGGGTGAGAGATATTATAAGTCTAATAGGTTAATTTATAAGGCCTAATCCATTTTCACCTATTAGAGATTGCATTCAAAAATTGGGTACAATGTAGGAAAGAGGTTAGACACCCTTAAATCATTTGAATTTTAGGATTTGACATTGGGGTATCTTTAGTTCACAACTATAATTTTAGCCTTGTTGATTAATTTATCCTTATTAAACAACCTTAAAACAAACATCTAATGCTTGTCAATCATTCATAATATCTAATTAGTTACAAGTATTCACCATAGGGAGGGAAGTATATAAACAAGCATAAATAAGGATGAACATGTAATGAACTTAAACTAACACCAATATGCATCAAATGAACCTTCTAATCTACAAAAGAAAGCCCATATTAGTCCCTAAATCAAGTGCATAAAGGAGTCAAAATAACCCTTAAAACCTATTATGAATGAACATAAATAGGGATGAACATGTAATGAACTTAAACTAACACCAATATGCATCAAATGAACCTTCTAACATGCAAAAGAAAGCCCACATTAGTCTTTAAATCAAATGTATAAAGGAGTCAAAATAGCCTGTAAAACCTACTAAAAATGAATAATCAAAGGGGAAGCATACTATCTCATCCTAAGCGTAGGGTACTAATTTATTTAATCCATAATATTTAATGTAATTTATCATATTAGAAATCCATTAAGATGCCTAATCTACTATCCATATTCATCCTTAATCATATTAAACATAACATAAAGCACAAAATATGATAATTGCACATAATGGCATTAAGGCATGAGCAAACGAATGCGACACATGCAAATAAAGATTAAAGAGCATTAGGGTTTAAAATAAAGATGCAAATGAGGGATCATAGGATCTTGAAATTCGTTAACCACTTGATTCATCATGTAGGCTTTACTAATCAAGAAGCCTATTTTAGATCTTCTATTGGTTTTTTTACATTCCACTAATTAGGATTGTACCAAAGTATGATCCCACATCTTTTCAATCCCTCAATGATCAATAAAAAGTTTAGGAGTTGCAAACAAAATTTCATTCAATTGAATGTAGCTATGAAATTCGAGGTGCTCACAATGAGTAAAAGTAAATAAGGCATTTGGAACAACTATACATAATGGGTCTAGATTAAAGGTATAAACTACAAACCTAGGCAGTTGGAGTAGTTGTGCATAATGGGTCCAGATTCAAGTTAAGATATACAAACCTTGCTTTTACTGGCCTCTTGTGGTTGTGTTTTTTTTTTTTGTTTTTTTTTTTTCATCTATATGAAGTTTATTTAGTACTAAGAGGCAAAGAAGCTGGTAATTAACCTCCACATTTATGGCTTAACTTTATAAAATGAAGATTGAATTCATGATGAAAATTTAGGTCAAATATGTTAGCATTTAATGACTATATTTGCCATGTGAAAAATATAACAACCATGGCAATGGCATCTAGTAATAATGCAATTAATGTGGACTACAACAGATGATTGGCTAGTAAGAACCATTACACCTTATAATAATAGGTCAATATGATTTTTTAACAATGATTGATTAGCTTAAAAAATTATTCTAATTTTGGTAAAGGTTGATTAATCCCTTGAATTATGTTGTGTTCATTATTTGTCGTTGACTAGGCTATGATATGTATTTAAGGAATTGAAGATGGAAATTCAATAACAACTAACAAATATAAAATAATAGACATAGGAGTTAGTGTATTAATTAAGTTTCTCAATAGCTATGTATATATAATCGTCACTAATTCAAATCAAGTTGGCTCAATATTTTAATAATTGATATAAAGAGTTTCAAAATAAGAGTATTTACTGATATTGATTAATATGTACACAACAATATGGTAAGAGAATAAAGTGTATATTGATAAAAACATAATTTACTGATAACATAAGTCATATAATTGAAGATTAAGAACATGAATATGTTCATGTAGCAATGCTTCATAATATAACAATAATTGATAATTATGTGTTTATTTTCCTAAATCAGTGCTCAATATCGTGTATTTTCCATATGCAGACTCATAACCACTATTACAAATTGATATGACCAAAGGCAAAATTTCACCAATCACTTTTCCTTAATCTTCTATTCAAGAAAAAATGATTTTGTGTTCTTACTTTGATGCAAACTCATGAAGATGACTTTTGGTCAGAAGAAAATAGGTAAAGAGACCTCAGTTTTAGCATTTAATTTAAGCAAGCTCAACGAGCACAAGCCATCTCACAGAGAGAAGGGTCTTCATTCAAATTTTCCTAAATTGCCAATAAAAATGCTCTAAACATGATTCTTATTTTAAAATAAAAATAAATAATCTACTTATATGCTGTGAGAATTAGGAGCTATAAATTCCAGCTCAGCCATGAATGGCCTCAATGGCTCTAGGGTAATGACAAAACCATCTTCTTGTTAGTAGTTCTCTAGCAAACACATTATCATCTATGGAGATGCATGAGTTGTTGCATTTAATGAGTGATCAAACTTTGTAGGTGCAACGTTGCCTTTACCCATTTTAGTACTTGTTGATCTTAGTTTTGCTAGGTGATATAGAAGTCCTAATCAATGACTTTGATAGTCTGTACAATTTGATGCATTGGATACATAAGCATAGCTACATTATAAAGAGTGGGGTCACGTGACCCATTCAAATTCTTGAACTATTTAAAATTTCTATATATTTTGTAGGTGACCCATTAAAAATATTGTAAAATTACTTTAAGAAGCCTTCTTTTTGGATAAAAAAAGAAGAAGACAAGTTCATTTGTCCTCTTTCAAGACAAACACAATACACTTCCACCTCTCGAGTCTTTCACTCTCTCCCCAATTAGTTTATTGTTACTCTTTATTTTTCTTGCTAAAACTCCATATTTATTCTCTTTTTTGGCTATCTCAAGTAAGTTAAACAATTTCTTTACTTTCTAGTTTTTATATTACATTTTCATTGCACTAATCTTTGCTCATGTCTTCTTAATTTTTGTGACAAAGATGGAAAAATTTTTGATTGAAAGGAAATCACCCTGTGAACATTTTGACAAACGAGAGACGAGGCATGAAGGTACTAGTTCAAAAAAAAAAAAATCATATTCCTTTTAATTTAGAAAATTTTCCTTTAGATCTTGGTTTGAGAATTAAAATATCTGAATATCATCTTAATGATAGAGACAAAATAAGGAGAGCTTATTTACAAAAAGGACCTTATCAACCACTTAATCATAACTTTAAATAACAAAAAATTTGGGAATAAAATGCATTGTTTTAATCCTAAATGGTATCAAGAATATGGTAATTGGCTAGGATGTAGCATAGAGAAAGTTGTTGTATTTCAATTAAGTGGTGACTCATTTGTTATTGAAGGTTTTAATGCTTAGGAATAAAAAAGATAGATTAGATATTCATGTAGGGCGCCCAAATAATGTTCATAATGAAGCATGGAGAAAATGTGAAGCGCTAATGAAACAAGATCAACATATAGAAGTTGCTTTCAATAGACATTTAAATCCAGCAAGACTGTAATATCAAATTCGCTTGACTGCATCAGTATATTGTCTTTGTTTTCTTTTGCGACTTGGGCTTGCTTTTTGTGCCCATGGTGAATATGAAATATAAAAAAATACAGGAAACTTTGGTGAACTTCTAAAATTTCTAGGAAAACATAATGAGACAATTGATAATGTTGTTGGGAAAAATGTTCCAAAAAATTTGAAAGTTAATAGCTCCTAATATTCAGATAGATATCATAAATATCTGTGTTGTTGAAACTACAAATGCTATTATCAATTATTTGGGTGATGATTTATTTATAGTTTTAGTTGATGAGTCTGGTAAACACATGATTATTGTTTTATGTTATGATGACAAAAAATGTTGTGTAATTGAGCGATTTCTTAGCATCGTACATGTTTATGATACAAGTGTTTTATTACTGAAGGCATCCATTGAACAATTATTTGCTAAACATAAATTAAGTTTATGTAGGCTTATGATGGTGCTAGTAATATGAGAAGTGAGTTCAATGGTTTAAAGAGTTTGATCATGAGGGAGAATGAATATGCATATTATGTTCATTGTTTTGCTCATAAACTTCAACTAACACTTGTTGTTGCAAAAAATCATATTCATATTGCATCACTTTTTAGTGTTGTGGCCAACTTAGCGAATGTTTGTTGGAGCATCTTGTAACCATCGAGATATTCTTCGAGAAAGTCAAGTTATGAAAATTTCTAAAGCATGAGCTTCAAACTGGACGTGGGTTGAATGAAGAAACTAGACTTAAACAAGCATGTAATACACGTTGGGGTTCACATTATAACACATTTTTAAATTTAATCATTATGTTTTCATCTATTGTAGAGGTACTTGATGACATTGTTGAAGACAGTTTACATTCTAAGCAAAGAGCTAAAGCTTGTGCTTTATTAGAATCAATATAATATTTTGATTTTGTGTTTGGTTTGCACTTGATGATAAGTGTGTTAGGAATTTCAAATGAATTGTCTAAAGTTTTGCAAATAAAAGAGCAAGATATTGTTAATGTAAGTTAATGTTGCAAAAAAAAAGACTGCAGATAATGAAGGATGATAGATGATATAATTTATTAGTAGAGGTTTGCTCATTTTGTGATAAACATAGTATTAGTATCCCAAATATGGATGATATATTTCAACGAAAAGGGAGATCAAAGTGCAAAGTTCATAATGTAACAAACTTGCATTATTATCGGGTTGAATTGTTTTATAATGTTCTAGATATGCAACTTCAAGAGATGAATAATCGCTTTATTGAGATAAATACTTATTTGCTTCGTTGTATGGCAAGTTTAAGTCCAAATGATTTATTCTCATCTTTTGATAAAGAAAAGCTGATTTGTCTTGCTCAATTTTATCTTAATAATTTTTCACTGGTGGAACTAAAGGTATTGGACAATAAACTTGATACTTATATTCTTGATATGTGATCTACTGATGAGTTCTCATCGTTGAAGGGAATTGGTGGCGTAGGGTGTATTCTTTGGTCTATCTACTTGTAAAATTAGAACTGATATTACTCGTTGCAATTGCAAGTGTTAAAAGGGTTTTTTTTTGCAATGAATATAGTGCAGACTCAATTACGAAAATAAAATGAGTGAACAATTATTGAATGATTGTTTAGTCACATTTGTAGAGAATGATATATTTGATAACATTGATAATGATGTAATTTCGCAACGTTTTCAAAATATGAAACCTCGTCGAGGACAATTGTAAAACAATGCAAAGTTGTTTATTTATGAGACTTTTTTTAAGTATAAATAAATTATTTAGCATACATGTGACCCTACTAAAGATTTTTTCTATCTACGTCACTGACTAGATATCTATTAAAGAAGAATAATTATTAAAGCTGCATAACTGACTGGATATCTATTAAAGAAGAATAATTATTCAAAGGAATTAGAATATTGTGAAATTGCTAAACTAGATATATAGCTATTAAAGCAGAAATATTTGCAAAGCAAAACCATCAAGTCCACAAGGAACAATATCTTGGAGGGATTGGGGAAATGAGAATTCATACCTCACCATAACGTCGTAACCCTGGCATCCAAGCTTCCACATCAAATTTGTAGCAAGCAAAGCACCTAAATCCCATGAAGCCGTATCTATAGTTCTGCCCAAAAACTAAATATCACCACAAATACATGGAATTGAGATAGACCAAAGAACTGGCAGGAGCACCTACTTGTAATATAATCTTAAAGAAGAGGTCTTGTTCAATTTTGATAAGCTTCTCATGACAGGTTTTTCTATCCTCTAGAGTCTGCATAGAATAAACATCTCCCACTTTGCTGAACTGGTGAACTTGGTAAAGACCTCTGCTAGGAAATCCCATGAATTCATCACTACCGGCAAAAAAATCTAGAAACTGCAAATCTCTATAGAAAAGGCTTCCAACACTCTTAAAGGAAAGCGTGGTCCTCTGGAGGATAGGGTTAACATGTAGTGGTTCTAAACCACTACAGGTGAACAGATGGCACGTCTTTAGTGACACAAAAGCCTTCAATTGATTCTGAGACAATCTAAAGGACTGAAAGGGGAAGCATGATGAGCAGACTTTGCTATTCTACAGATAACTATGTGCTAAGAAGCAAACCAATTTTCATCATATTAATTTTTTAATCTTTATCTTTATGCCAAACAACATGCCTTCTAAATTAAAGCCCATCGGGGAAACGCAAACTGGTTGAAGCAGAAAACATCAATTCTTTTCCCAGCAATTTCTTAATCTTTATGATTACACCAAGGACAGTTTTGTTCAGGTTTTCTGGACAGCATACTTCAGGAGTTCTTGCTCCTTGGTTGTACTGAGATTAAGAGATTTTGCTCTTGGGTTGCAAAAAGATTAAAGGAAATGAACTAAATCCATAAAAATCATCCCTTTCGGACAGCGCACATTTTGTCATAAAGCGGAAGCATAAGTTCCAAATCAGTAGTAGAGTTCATCTTCTTCATCTTCAAAGCAACCGCATCCTTATTATCCCTTATCCACTGGAAAGCAATCGCCGTCTTCCATTGCCCATTATAAGCCACAAAACGGTCAACATAGCAATAAAAACGTGAACAAAAAGCAAATGAAAGTTCGCTGACCACTTTATTATCTATATGGTATCTGTTGAAGGCGCTGCAGAGAGCGGTCTTTTGGACATTGGATGCCTAAAAATGAACCGTGAACAAGACGATTAAGCTAGAATTACAGCCATCCTTATGGTTGTTCCCGCCAAATAACACTGCAATCCCATCTACTGTGATCCATCTGAGCCGTTCACTTGTGGTTGAGAATACACAATAAATGGAGTATTGACCGTCGGATTCCATCTTAGTAAAAGCAATCGCAGCCGTCCATTAGTCACACGGACTACCCCTATAAATAATGGGCTTCTGGTGGTTTTACACTTAATTTCCTTCTTGTTGCCATTTCTTTGCTTCTTCAAGGTACGAATCTCTTTTCTTTCTTAATTGACGAATTAAGGTTCAAATTGGAATTTTTCTTGTTCAAATTTATAATTACGGGTTTTATTTTTCCATATTCGGTAGAAATACGGAAACCCTAGTAGGTTGTTTTCTTTGTTTTCGGACTGTGTATATACGGAAACCCTAGTAGGTTGTTTTCATGTGATGTGAACGTAGGTGGGTTCTTTTTGCATGTATGAGAATTAAATTAATGATTTGCCCAACTTGGTATTGGAGGATCCAGTGTGATTCTAGTTTGTGTTGTGAATGTCAGAACCAGCTATAACAATTAAATCAAAATCTCTGCAACTATCCATCAACTGCAATGACGCTTTCAGCTTCTCGTGTAAGTCTCTCTCTCTCTCTCTCTCTGTAATGTGATTCGTATGAGTTAAAGTGTGCAAATTCACAGTCACCGTACTTGTCTGTGTATTCCAGATCTTGATCTGAAAATGACAATTTATATGCTATGTTTGGTTGCTAACAAAATTTGGGAAATAGAAAAAAATGTTACCATGTCTGATCTTATGCTGCTAATTATTCAATTTTTTTTTAGAGGATTCAAGTTTAATTTTGCATGCATGATTGGATCTAGAGTTCAGAAATACTTGCGTTTTTTTTTTTTAATTTTTTCTAGAAATTTAGTTTGGCTGATCCAGGAAAAACATGAGGGAACTTTTTAGATTAAATACCTACAATTTGCTTCTTCTTTTTTTCCAGTTTTGTTTCTGATTTAGTAATTTGATGGTTTTGCAGTTTTTTTAGCACATATTTAGTTTACTCTTGGATTTTGAATGGGACCAAAATGGATATCTAGATCCAAACAATCCTTTTCTTAATTTTTTTTTTTAAAGAACAAATTACCAAAAAAAAATCATATAATTAGATGCTTTTTCAAATATATCGTAGCATTTATATTTTATCAATAAAATACATATATTTTTTTTTTTACAAATATATTCTCTATCTATATTTCACATCTCTCAACTTTTTAAATTAGTATAGTCAAATCTAAGATTAACTTTTGGTTCTAATTAGACTGCTATATAGGACTATTTTTTGCTAAATAAGATAAAAAAAAAAAATTTAATTTTCATTTTTTTTAATAAAAATAATTTTTAATTTCTGAGTAACAAAATTTATATTCACCTTTTTAAGAAACTTGAGAAAAAAAAAATTGAAATCAATTAAATTTTTTCAGTTTAAAAATGTTTCATTTTCCTTCAACCCAAAAAAATATAATGTTTAAAAACTAAAATATAATTTTCGTTTATTTTTTTCATTTATCGAATATTTAACATCCAATCATTCTCAATCATTAATTCAAATCATATAAATTTATAAATCTCAATATAATCAAATATATAACATTAACCTTATAATCAAATCCAAAATTATTTGTTATATTGAGATTTATAAATTTGTGATATTTGAATTAATTATTGAGAATGATTCAATAAAGAGAATAAAAGAAAATTATATTTTGGTTCTTAAATATTATATTTTGTGGGTAGAAGGAAAATGTGAAAAGTTTTCTAGACTGAAAAACTTCGGTTGATTTTATTATTATTTTTTTTATCAAGTTTCTTGAAAATGTAAATTTGGTTTTTAATACTTCACAAACACACCTAATTCTAGGAGTTTTTGATAATTTGTTCATTTTTAAGTAAGTAAATAGAATGAGATGATAATCCTAATAACCATACTAAATATGATTGCAACAAAAATTTAAGTTATTTAAATTTAAATATATGATGAGAAACTTAGATTATGAACTAAACAAGAAAATGGGATCATCGAATCCTGAAATATGAATGATTAAATATTTTTACTTTTGGGTTTTGCAGGATGAATGTCCCATGGTAAAGAACATTCTCCTACTAGACTCTGAAGGGAAGCGTGTAGCTGTCAAATACTATTCAAATGATTGGCCGACTAATAATGCAAAGTTAGCTTTTGAAAAATCATTGTTTGCAAAGACTATGAAGTCAAATGCCCGGACAGAAGGTTTGATTCATTAGTCATAAATGCTATATTGGAGTAGTTTGTCACATTTTGCTTATGGTTTATTGTTTATTGATGGATTATGTTAAGATTATATAGTAATGTGGTCTTCAGTTTTTCTTCCTGTCTGACAAGATTCTGATCTAGATGACAAATAATTCTGATCTAGATGACAAATGGTGTAGATCTGTCAATCAACTATTTTTCATTTGCTTAATTTTGTTGTGCTTCATTTGAAAGCATATCGGAAAGCTCTTCTCAAATACTATGAAAAACAATCTGTCATGTGCTATCATGCATTATATTGGGTTCAGTAATTGATATGTCAAAATCTATTTTCCAAAATCTTAATTTTAAGAAGCTGTATGTAGGCATAGAATATTTAGTTATTGGTTTTTTAATTTTGGGAATGCTTATATTTTCTCATGCCAAAAGAAAACTAATCAATTTGCAATGCTGGTTTGTATATGAGAAATTTTCTACTTCTTAATTGGTTTCTTATCATCCATAACAGCTAATGCATGTAATTTATTGTGAAAATAATAGAAGATTTTTTAGAACATAAAATAGTTATATCAAATCACTGTTTGTTCACAGAAAATAACTTGTCTGAGAAAAATATTTTTTGAAGAAACATGTTCTGAGTAACATATTTTCTGATCTTTGGAATACATTATAAAAAATATTAATTGTGTTTTGATTTATAAGATAATAACAAAATTTATACTATAAAGATTTTATATTTGTAATATTTATTTTTTAATATAAGAAAAAATACATTTAAAATGAAAAATTTTGTGGATTCCACTCATCTTCAATAGCCATCACTGGCCAATGATAACTGATAATAGATGTTGGTAGTGAAGGATGATGATTAGTGACAATAAATGTGTTTATATGATTTATTTTTCATTTAGATGAGTTTGTTAAAATCTGAAAAATAATTTTCCGTTTTCAAGATGGGAAGTCATTTTCTTGAAAAATGACGTGGTTTTCTTTTTGAATAGGAAAATATTTTCTATTGACCTATTTTCTTAGATGTGCCAAACAACAAAAAATGCAGAAAATGTTTTAGCCGAAAATATTTTCCGCAAAACAAACGAAGTCTAAGAATTTCAAAGATTTTAACATGTTTGCATTATCATTTGATGTATGCTTGGCTCAAGTGATATTGCTTTTCAATTGTATGACTTTGAAAGTAGAACTAACAAAGTTGATCATGAGGCTCTGAGATTCTTCTCATCCTGATATATCTGCATTCTTGATGTGTTCCCATATGCAGCGGAGATCACAATGTTTGACAACTATATTGTTGTCTATAAATTTATCCAAGACCTCCACTTCTATGTGACTGGAGGAGATGATGAAAATGAACTAATTTTAGTTTCAGTTCTTCAAGGTTTCTTTGATTCGGTTTCCCTTCTCTTGAGGTAATGTTTTTATAACTTAATCATTAATTTATTTTAGTGATTACTTAGTTTTGTTTATCTGCTTTTTACCTTCCATGCTTGTTACAGGAGTACTGTTGACAAAAGGGAGGCACTTGAGAACTTGGATCTCATATTTTTATGCCTTGATGAGATTATAGAAAACGGGTATGCATTTGTTTCTTAAATTCAAGTCTTCATTTTTGTCAAAACATTTTTGTATCCGTTTGCCATTTATATTTGTGTATTTGTTGTGCAATTGTTTATTTTATTTAGGAATTGGAATGGAAATGTTAATATATACAATAGGAGGGAAAATTTTCTAAGTCATTGTGGAAGTTATTGTCCACAATATTTATAATGTCTTCTATTCTTCCCTGTTAAATATATGTGTTGAATTCTTAGTGGTGGCTTGTTTAGCAGATATGAGTTGATAACTTTATGTCTCTATTGTAGCACTCCTATTTGAGTTAGTGGTTGGGTAATGATATCTCCTTACTTTTCCCCTTTTTTGTGAGTCATTAGGAATTTTAGGTTCTTTTCGAATCAGAAAATCTTTGCTCTCCTCAGTAATTAGAGTGGACAGTGCCAATGAGGTCTGGATCTAGTGGTTAAGAGGCCAAGACTGAGGTCCTGAGACCAAGAAGTCTCAGTTTCAATTCCTTGTGATGTTAGAATATGTTGTTTTTGTAATATTGTAAGGGTATGTTTGACTACTTTACTTCTACAATGTACTTTGGCCTGGCCTATTCTCAATGTAATACTGAATATAAGTATATATACTCTGGGCTATTATAAAAAGAAGAAAAGGGAATGAGCAGTGGACTTTGTAACTGTTCTTTTGTTAAGTTAGCCGAGCGTGAAACTCATTGCTATGTAACTTCATCCCTGGGGGCAAGAATAAACATATGAGCAGTATTTGAAACATAACTAGGTTCTGAAGAGCTACCTATGGAGACGTTGATTTGTTGCAACAAAATTCCTTAAATTGTAACTAATTGACCACTGAAATTGAATCAATTGATAGATTTTTTTAGTTACATGTATTTCTCACAACATTATTTTTCTAATGGAATCAATCTCATGATTGATTTTGAAGTCTTTAGAAATAAAATTTGTTAAAACTTCAAATCCATTTATTTTGTTTTTTTACAAGGGGGCATTGTTTTGAAAATGATAAGAAATTTGAGCTTATTTCTCTCAACCTATAACTTATATTGTATGCTAGCTGGTATCCAAATGGTTCCTGCTATGGATGGTAATGAGTGTTGGCACTTATGATGAAGCTCATGCTTCTTTTTGCTGATGACGCTATTCAATTCTTTACTACGGTCAAGACGCCTTGACAATTGACATTTGTTTTATTCATGTGTTTTGGCAGGATGATACTTGAAACAGATGCTAATGTTATTGCAGGAAAGGTGGCAATAAATAGCATGGATCCTGGGGCGCCTTTGTCTGAGCAGGTTTAATTTGTACCATCTATTATTTTTCTGGGTTCTAAATAATGAACTAAATACTACTATGTGAAGTAGAAGAAATGTTAAAATGAAAGCTATTAAATCCTTGAAAATTGAAAGATAATATTGCCTAGCCACCAAAACAACTTGAATATTTTCACGAATCTATTTCTGTGGATTATGCATTTCTAGCCCAATTGTTGTTATACTCATCCATATTTGTTTTGATGTCTTTGCATGACCTTCATATTTGTTTTCCGATATCGCAGACCATAAGTCAAGCATTGGCTACAGCTCGCGAGCATTTGACAAGAACCCTCTTCCAGTGAAAAGTTTACATGGATGCGTAAACAAGATAATTTGGTCAATTTTTTTCTATTTCTTTTTGTTTTCAAATATGTTGGCTTGAAGCAGTTCATCTTCATCCAATATCTTTGTTGTGCTCAACAATTTTGAGGATAATTCAATCTAGCTTTTTATGGATATGTTTAATATCTTTTTTACTGGTTTCTCTTATATGTTGTCCTCCATAGTCCGCTGTTGCCTGGGTTTCTTCTGCTTCTGACCTGTGTTGTACAGTGTACTCGATTAAATTGTGCTGCTGTATATTTATGCTTTCATTATAATCTTTTTATCTTTTGATTGGAGGACTTGATTAACATATGATCTATAAATTTTCACAGGAAAATACTTATTACATCTTATATGGAGAAAATTTTATACACATTATGTAACTATTTTTTTAATTTGAGGGTGGTCCAATCTCCTGTGCAGATTGTCCGATATGCAGGTTGCATGTTAAACACAACCAAGTTTAAAGCATGCTGCGATTAGTTTTTCATCCTGCAGCACAAAGTTAAGAAGAAATTTCTAGCTTCTGCCATCAGCAAATGTGGTGGCAGTGAATAGAAAGAGACCGTATTATACACTGCATATGGTTCTAACAGGCGGATTAGATTTCTAGTTGTCACCTTGCAATGCAGTTGATATATATCACTACCAGGATATGTGACAACAAACGAGCAATTCACTGTTTCATTTACCTGACTGTTAAGCTCAAAACCTGAAATGCTGGCAACATTTGCAAAATAACAAATTCAGCACCTTTCCTTGTAGGAACAGAGAAATTATGCTGTAGAAGTGTATGTTCAGAATTCATAGCAACTTGTTAAGTGAGTTATTATTGCCAATAGCTGATTTTAAGGAGAAAATATTAAAAAAGCATTCTCAAAGAACTGCCAGCAGCAACTGCTATTTCTCACTGGTTTTTAAGCATGTAGCTGAAGAATAAGAAGATAGATCTGTTTATGTACTATTATTATAATATAACAATAATTGATAATTATTTGTTTATTTGCCCAAATCAGTGCTCAAGTGTGTTATATTTGCCCAAATCAGTGCTCCTTGTCTTATATTTTGCAAAGCAGACTAAAGAACTGTTGCTACAAACTGGTACGGCTAAAGGAAGGAATTTGCCAATCACATTTCCCTAATCTTTTATCGGAAGGAAAAATGATTTTGTGTTGTTAATTTGATGCCAGCTCATTAAAATGACTTTTGGTCAGAAGAAAATAGGCGAAGCAGGCTTCAATTAACGCAAGCTCAGCAAACACATCCTGAGGAGAAAGGTCGTCATTCTAATTTATCAAATTGTCAACAAAATTGCTCTAAATATGGTTTAGGTATATTGGCAAAAAAAAAAAAAAATTAAACATTTACGTATTTTTGCAATTATATCTAATTTTTTTAATTGTGATAAATCTAGTCAATTTTACAAAATTTTTAACAAATTATAGCCAATTTGAAATTTGATCAAAATTAGATGACTTAATTCATAACATGTTATCGATGTGAAATTGAATTTTAAAACTCATGGTCAATTTGCTTATTTTGACTATTATATTTAGTTTTTTTAATTTTGGCAAATTTAGTCAATTTTACAATGTTCTTGGCAATTGTGGTCAATTTGAGATTTTGATCAAAATTAAATGATATAGTCTATGACGTCCATGTGAAATTGAATTTTAAAACTAATAGATCCATTTTAAAACTAATAGGCCAAAATTTCAAATTGATTATAATGGTCAAGAATTTTTTAAAATTAGCTAAATTTGCCAAAATTAAAAAAATTGACTATAATCATCGAAATATTTAAAAGTTTGAAATTTTTTATCAATAGACTTAAAATAAATTTGGATTTTTTGACAAATGGACCTAAAATAAAATGTAATAATCTATCTATCCTCATGAATGACCTTAATTCATCCATTTTCTTGTTGGTAGTTCTCCATGAATGACCTCATTCATTGCACAAGTAATTGTGTTTAATGTGCGAATAAACTTTCTAGTCGCAAGGTTGCGTTATGTTGATTTTGCTGAACAATGTTGAATTCCTAGTGGATGACTGATGCTTTGGATATGGATTAAATACTTTGAACTTTATGGATTTTTTTCATATTAAACTATTTAGTACCCTATTTTTAAAAATTATATTAAAATGATCTTATATTTTAATTCTGTTAAATTACATTACCATTTTTTAATTTTTTAAGTACTTTTACTTAACTAAAAAAGCCAACAAATCTATCTTAAATTTATTTAAATTTCAATAATACATCATCTTTTTCATTACATAATAAAGAACAATTTCAATAATAGCAAAATAGCAATTGAATAATTTGCTTTAGTTTCTCATCAATCACAAACACTCAAACCGACTTGAATTATCATGAAAACAAAAACATTTTGCGAAAAGGATCCATCTCCCTCTTAGCTGCATGCTGATCCAGTTGCACCCTATCGAGCTGAACCTGAAATAAAGCAAATTACAAGACATAAATGGCTTACACTCGACCTCCAACGAAGTTGAGCCGAGGAGAGAATCGTCATAGAAGATGGACATAGGGTGGAGGAGCAATGGATAGGGGTGACACTGGGGTTGGTGACGTGTACGGTGAGGAGCAGTTGGGCATCAAGGATGGAGAGCTTGAGCTTGAAAGACGTGATGTACAGGTGCCAGTAGCTGTTGCGCCAGTGCAGTAAGCACTGATGATGCATCAAACTCTCACTCCCACTCACTATTTTGGGTTTATGAAGGATCCGAAAAATATTGTTGGTTTGCTTGATTCTTTTGATTCGTTGATTTTGTTTGTTTTCCTATTTCGATTGAAGATGAGGATTTGATTATTTTGTTACTTAATTTCAATTGTTTTCTGGGTTTTGATTATGGTATTTGGGTATTTTGATTGTTTTCTAAGTTTTGCTTGATTGTTTTAGTTAGTTGATTTTAATTATTTTCTTGATTCGAATGAAGATGAAGATTAAATTATTTTGGTGCGTTGATTTTGATTGTTTTCTTTTTTTTTTTATTGAAATGCGTTCAAATGAATTACAGTAGTTAACACAGATAAAACTTTGGTTCCGTTTGCAGATTCATAAAGTCGCACAAAATTGTAAATGAGTTGTTTACTATTTTGTAGGTTTTGTTTGCGATTTTGGGATTTTATTTAAGATTTGTAAATGGGTTTGTTTTGGTTAAAATGGCCTTGAGAAAAATGGAAAATTTAATGCAAAACTAAGGATATAATGAGTATTTTATATGATTTTAATAGAAATTTAGTGAAAGGATACGTTGTTTAACAGAATTAAACTATAAGGATGTTTTAGTATGATTTTTGAAAATGGAGGACTAAGTAGTTTGATTTGAAAAAATCCAAGGGGGTCAGAGTATCTTACCTTTGGATATATGTTAAACAAGAATAATTATGCAAAGCAATTGGAATATTATGCAATTGAAAATCTATATATAACTATTGAAGCAGAAATAGATGCAAAGAAAAATCCATCAAGTCCATATGGAACGATGTTTTCTCGAGTGTGTGCCTTTAATTTTGCAAGTATACAATATATTGATGAGTAATAAAGTGTTTATGGAATACAAATATCGTTCCCACAAGGATCGCACACTAAGTATTCAACTTTTCAATTTTTGTATTATTTAGAAACCTAAATTGAATAATGTGTAAACTAAAAAAACTAAGAAAGATTAAGCCTAACTATGATTGTAAGCAAGTTACTTTAGGAAGAAAATCAAGGTAATAAAGTAGTTAGGAGTTCAACTTTCCTTGTTAATTTATTATGTTTCTAATTTTTGTCTAATTTTTTTTCATCTAGTATTACTATTAGGTCATTAAGGTTGTTAATTATTCTCTCTTAAGAATCAATCAACATGCAACCACTTAATCAATTAGAGTCTCTGAATACAATAATTAATTATGCAATTATCAATTACAGTAAGACTATAATGATAACACTGATCTATTAAAATCTCTCAACAAAAAATAGATTAAGAGAATTATTGAAGATCCGTTTCATGCAAAGAGTCCCTTGATAGTCGATTCTTAAAACTAAATATAATTAATGGCCACTTAATCAATAACAATGAGTTCAAAATAATTGCTACCACTATTGATGAATAAAACTAAAAAGACTTAGATTAGAAAACCATAGTATATTAAACAAGATTCATCTACGCTATAGCAAATGGAAAACAATCAAACTATTTGATGTAGAAGATATGTTCTTCAATCTTAAAACACTCCAAGCTTAATCGCCCCTTGATATCTTCTTGCACATAGCCTCATTGTTGCTTGATTTCTCCTCGAATTAATTTCTTCTCTCCTTGATGATTGAAATTTGAATGCCCTAGCTCCTTTTTATAGAGTCCTTAACCATAGTACAAACTAGGAACCTTGTAAAAGTGAAATAGAAAGCAAATTGAAGTGAATTAGGAAGCTAATCTCGACCCTTTTAGTGATGTAAGCTCATCCAAAAGTTTGCATGACTATGCATCAATGTGATTCCTTTAGACTCCTCTTATGCTAGTTAGTTATGACCATGCTGCACATAAGTGTCTTTAGTTTACATGGCCATGTCTTTCCTTGCATGGGCCTATAAATGCTCTACCCTCCTATCTCTTCAAGATGACTTCATGCACAAGCGTGTCTCACTTTTCATGGGCATGCAAATCCTCAAAATTTTCCCTTTAAGCTCTTTTCTTCAACTGTAAACCTACAGAGCTTAATATACCATGTGAGACCTTTTTTGCTTGATAATTGCATATAAGAACTCCATTTTTAGGGGAATTGAATTAGAAAAATACGTTAAATTATGCATCAAGAAATCCTAATAAGTAATTTCAATAATTTAAACAATCAAGGTAAGGTAACAAGGTCCTTCGAAGAAATTCACCTCAATGATATCTATACTTCTCATAAACTAAGCAAACATATTTATAACAACAAATTCTTAATTAGCATGCTTATTCACAACCAATTAATACAATAGAGAGAGAGAGAGAGAGAGAGAGAGGGAGAGAGAGAGAGTGTGTGTGTGTTTCTTTGATCACATACTTTATTTAAAACTTAAAACATTCAAACACATAAAATATACTTTCTAGTATTATTTGCTCTTTCCTATCTTTTTGTTTTGGTATTATAAATTAAAAGTCAATTCGGAAAAACAATATTTCAAAATGACAGTTAAAAATTAATAGGGTTTCAGGACAGAGTTTGGGAAATTATATGCAGATGTTAAGACAAAACCATACAACATATCAAAGAAAGTGACAGAATCAAAGGAGGATGAGTTGTTGCCATGGTAGGAAGAGTTCCCAAAGCGATGGGTATAGTAGTTTTGTATTTCTTTGCTTTTCTTGTCTGCATTATGGACAAAGTATAATGTTTTGAATTTTGCTACTCTCTAATTAATTGGCGAAATAAGAACTAAGTTTTGCGAATATACATTAAATTTCTTTTTTGTGACTTTTCTCTATGGTAATTAAAGTTCAGGAAATTGTATTATGGGTTTATTCTTGCACTTTATTCCTCTCATTTTAATTTAACTTTATTTAGGAGAAAGTGCTATTTTTTAGTTCTATTGTAATGAGAAGCACATGGATTTCACTATTTCACCTGTCATGAGGATCTGCTATCTTTTTGAGTTAGTAGTAATTTTGATCAGATTCTATTTGGCAGGTAAACAATAAGCATTGTAATACTTCCCATGTCTGAAGAATTCAATTGGAACCTCGTAACAACTGGTTTGGTTCAATCTTCTATATGACAGAGATTGTTGCCCTTCTATTGTAACTATGTGTAGAAAGAGAATTCTAGAAAGATATTTTGGGAGGGAAAACAAAGCTTTTTGTTTTCAGTTAAGCAAAAATGACTTAGTTCGTGTATTAGCAAAAGAAAAGTTTACATATAAAGTTATATGCACACTTGTCAAACTATCATTATTGCTTATAACTAATAAGCTAACAAAGGAAAATTAATTTACTTTACACCCCCCTTAAGTTAGAGGTTGTAAATAAAGCAATCCCAACTTGGAATGAAGATACAAATGCTGGAGTGAAGAAAGAGTGAACACATTAACAATTTGATCTTTGTGGAAATTTGAACATGATGAACAAAACCAAGCTTTAGTTGATCACGGACTAAATGACAATCAATGCCCAAATGTTTGGTGTGCTCATGGAATACTTGATCAACAACAATGTGGAGAGTAGCTTGGCTATCACAATGAAGATTTATAGGGAGAGAAAGAGGCTGCTTCATATCACGAAGAATATAGGACAACCATTGGAGCTCATATACAATTGAAGCCATACTACGGTACTCAACTTTAGCTGAATAATGAGAAATGATATTTTGCTTCTTAATTTTTCAAGATACTAGGGAATCCGCTAAGAAATACACAGTAGCCTATCAATGATTTACGAGTGAATGAACAAGAACCCCAATCAGCATTACAATAGACTGTGAGTTGAAGGATGAGGTAGTAGGATAAAAGAGGCCAAAAGAATGAGTATTCTTTAAGTGAAGAAGAACATGAAGAGCAACATCCATGTGAGGTTTAGAAGGAAAAGTCATAAATTAACTTAACTGTTGAATGATATAACTAAGATCAAGTCGAGAAAGATTCAAGTAAAGAAGTTTTCCAATTAACCTTTGATACTAATCTGGATTAGTGAGCAAAGAACTTTTATCAGGCTCTAAGTGAAGCCTTTAAGGTAATGGAGCAAAAACACCCTTAGCATCCAGTAAATGAGTGTCAGTTAACAAGTCAAGAATGAACTTCCTTTGATTAATGAATGTGCCATAAGAGGATTGAGCAACTTTAAAACCCAAAAAATACTTGAGATAACCCAAATCCTTAATGGTGAATTTTTGATGTAAAGCAGCTTTAACTTCATCAATAGCAACAACATCATCCCTAGTAATAAGAACATCGCCAACATAAACTAAGAGAATAAGGAATGAGTGATCCACTTGCTTTACAAACAGATAGTGATCATATGGAGATTGCACAAACTGGAGCTAAAGCAAAAAGGAAGTAAATTCAATATTCCATCGCCTCGTTGCTTGCTTGAGGCCATATAAAACCTCTTAAGCAAATAAACCTGAGAAGAGTGAGCAACTAGATAACCCATAGGTGGCTTCATATAGACCTCTTCATTCAAAAAACCATGGAGAAAAGCATTATTGATGTTCAATTGAAAATAGGCCACTCCTTAATTGTAGCAAGGGTAATAATGAGTTTGATAGTAACCAACTTTGCAATAGGAGAAAATCTGTTAGTGTAATCCAAACCTTCAATTTGGTTATACCCTTTAGCAACTAAATGGACTTTAAACTTGTACACTTCACCATTAGGCTTATACTTAACCCAATACACCCATTTTGAACCAATAACATTCTTGCCTGGTGGTAACGTAGTTAGAATCCATGTGCCATTAGATGACAAAGCTGTAAGCTGTTGTTGCATTGCTTTCACCCATTCAGGGTGTTAGGAAACTTGGAAATAGATACTTTGTTCAGGGACAGTGTACACATTATTAAGAAAAGTAAGATAAGAAGAAGAGAAAGAAGAAAATGGTAAAGAATGCATACTTGAGATTGAAGCAAATGCAGTAGTTGTTAGCCTAGGAGCTACAAAATCCTATAACCAAGCAAGAGGTTTAACAATTTGAGTACTTTTCCTAAGTGGTTGAGGTTGAGGAACTAAAGAAGAAGAAGAAAAATAAGGTTCAAGAGAAGGAAGTAATGGAGAAGTTGGAAGAGAATTAGAATTAGAGGGGGAAATAAAATGAGAAGAAGTCAAAGAAGGCAATGGTATGCTAGAAGGAAAAAAAGGAATATCAAAATTATGAGATACACAAGGTAAAGAAAGAGACAAGGAAGTAGAAAGAACAAAGATAGAAACATAAGAAAAATGATCTTTAAGAAAAATAAAAGCAATTCGGTATAGTCCATCCACCAACAAACCAACTGTTGCTATACTATTAGTATTCAGATCTTGAAACATACATCTAAAACCATAACAGGAGATTTTAAGTAAGGAATTTTGCAAAAATTGAGTAACAGACAATAAACTGAAATGAAAATCTGTTGTATAAAGTACTTGTTTAAGCTCAAATCCTAGAGATAAAATGACATCACCTACATGTGTGACAATGCTAATAGTTCCATCAAGTAGGTAAATGTGAACTAGTTTAGGAAATTTGTTAAGAGTTATAAACATGGTTTTTGTTGGAGACATATGGTTAGTGGCACCAATATCCACTATCCAAGCACCTTTTTCTATAATTCCAAGTCCACAAAACCTGAAGAATGAAAACTTACCAATAAAATTTGCAGCATTAAGATTGTAAATCATGGCTGGTCCTTTGCCATTGAACATTTTCATCATTTCTTGATGAACAACATTTGCTATCATAGCCTCCAAATCTTCATTCATGACAAATTTAAGTGATGAATTATCAGTAAATTCAATTGGTGATTCCTCCAAAGTTGCAGGTTGTGCATTTATAGTAGTAACTTGAGTTGTTACTTTGGCACAAATAGTATTCTTGATCCTTGGGCCTTTATACCAGTTTGGATTTGCATTTAGTCTAAAGCATTCTTCCTTAACATGACCAAGCTTTTTATAATAGCTTTAAAGCTTAGAAGGATCTTTTACCTTCTTACTAGTATTAGTTGGAGTAAAATTGCCTTTAGCAATGAAAACAATAACATTAGAAGTCATATCAGTTATATTTGAGGATACCTACCTTTGTGACTCCACTTGCAACAACATGGAATAAGCCTTATTAACTGAAGGCAAAGGATCCATCAGTATAATTTGATTTTTGATAGCATCAAATGTTTCATTCAATCCCATAAGAAATTGCATAAGACTGTTTCTGGTTGTCATATCATTAACTTCCTTTCCTATTTGACAGTCTCATATAGGAATAATATCCATAACAATTAGTTCATCCCAAAGTTTCTTCAATTGAGTGTAATAAACTGCAAGTGATAAATTCCTTGAGTCATTAAAGCTATTTGCCTTTGAAGTTGATAAATGAGAGGACCATTACTTTGTCCAAAATGCTCCTCCAATTCATCTCAAAGCTATTAATAATTACTTTCATAAATGAAAGCTTTAACAAGTTCTTTAGTGATAGAGTTCAAAATCTATGAGATAACATTAGATTTGTTCTTTGCCACTTTTCATAGTTGATACTATTCTTTGCTAGTGGTTTAATTCAACCATCAATAAAACCTAATTTGCATTTAACACATAATGCAATCCACATCGCTCTACTCCGAGATTGATAATTGCTTCCAATTAACACTGAGGATACTAAACTCATACCTTGATTGTTTGAGTTCAGAATTTGATAAGGATTGCTTGGCTCCTTCATTGCCATTGTTTCTTCAATTCTAGTTAAGCTTTTGATCGATTCATGATCAACAAACTCCTTATTATGGATGAGAATGACAATAAAACGAATAGATAAGAAGAAAGTATTAATGATGAGCTAAAATCCAACACCAAAACATGATCGACAACAACAGACCATAAAATGCACGATGACTTGTGCTCTCTATAGCACTGATACCAAATAGAAATACAATTCTAAAAAGATATTTTGGAAGGGAAAATAAAGCTTTTGTTTTTAGCTAAGCAAAAATGACTTAGCTTCGTGTATTAGCTAAAGAAAAGTTTATATACAAAGTTATATGTACACGTGTCAAACTATCATCATTACTTATAGCTAATAAACTAACAAAGGAAAATTAATTTACTCTACACTTTGTTACATGAAGTTTAAAGAAATTTATTTTTACTCCAAATGCCCTAAAAATATGGTAGAACAATGATTTCCAGCTTAGCTTTTCCTAATGTGCATGCTATAATATAGCTAAATTCTTGAAACGAATGAGAAATGGTTATTTATAGCATGCATGGAAATGGATTAATAGGGATTAAATGATGGAATGAAAATGAGTGAAAATAATTAACTTTGTTTGGGAGTACAATTTTAAGCAGAGAAAAAAAGTTAATGAAATTTAATTCATACATCCTTTAATTTCGTAAACTTATTTTTCTTTAACCCCCAATTAAGGGGAAGACAATTAAATGAAAAGGAGTGTTAAAAATAGAATATATTATAAGACAAATATAACCTTGATACTATTTTGATAATTACTAAATACTCAATGCTATATTTTGTATCTTTGATATAATTGACAATTTGATATTTCTTTAATTAACTCTCCTCTCATATTTTAAAATTTCCAAATAAGGTTAATGTTATTGCTTCCTTTAACTTTATACTATTTTTTAAAAATTTCCAAACAAGATAAAGATAATTAACATTTTATTACTTTCCATTCAATTCTATTATTTTACCCTTATTAACCTCTTTATTAACCTCTTTCCTATCACCCCCAAAACTCTCATGCACGTCTTAAAATAATCAGTCACAAATTTATATGGACGCTTCTTTTGCTTCAAGTTAAAACTTCCCAGATTATACATTGACTCTGGTTTTAGTAATGCTGCTATAAGTGAAATATAAACTTCACTGTCAAGCTATAAATCTATTTGTGCCAATTCCCTGGCCAACAAATTTGGTAAGAGAACTATAGATTTGAACCTGCTTTTGTTGAGGTACCAATTCGTATATTTATCATTTGCTTCCAATTATTGTGGTTACCATATACTAATTACTGTAGCTGTAGTGCAAGAAACTAATGGCTGACATTAGGGACCTGATGATTGTCGAAGTTATTATTGAATGATCAATGAATAGTGCAAATCCTTATTTCTCAAGTTCATGGCGATGCAGTTTTCCAATATGTACTGATGTTTTACACAGTGGCAGAATCAGATAATAATTTTGAGGGGGGGCTAACTCACTATTAATAAGAATGGTAAAAACTTACTCACCTTTGATTGAATCCAACATTTGGTGCAAATTTTTCAAATCCTTGATAGTTTAGCCTAAAAAATTGATGAAAACTAAAATTTTGAAAAGTAACTTGAATATTTTTTGAAGGAAAAGAAGAATATTGAATGAAAAAAGAAGAAAATTTGAATTGGGAGAGAAGGGTTTTGGGAAAAAGATAAAAAATTGTATGGGTTTTTTTTGTTTTGGGTTGGGGGGGCAAGGGGAATAAAGACCATAAATAGGTCTCTCTTGAATTTTTTTTGTTCCTACACTCAAGACGGCAAGAGAGACCTATTTACACCACCCCACACCGCGCGTATTCAATGTTTTAACTATTATTGTATGCATTTACAGCTTTATGTAATAATTATTTGAAACATTTTGTTATATTATTATATTCATTATTCAAAAACTAAATGCATAAAATCCATAGCATTGCATGGATTACTATGCTAGTTAGTTATACACATGATATTTTAGAAGTAGGCTCAATTGGTTCTCGATTTTGAAACGTAACACGTTAAAATTATTTATTTGGATCATTTAGTAAAATTAATGTTTTTTCTTTTATTTGACTTTGTCATAATTTAATGTTATTTTAAAAATCTATTCTATATATTTCTTATTTAATTTTGATATTAATATTATAATATTGAAGTAATATATCAAAAAACTCAACATTCACACACACAATATATATAAACATAATTTTAAAATTGAAATTGAAAAACATGGTACTAGCTCTTTAAAAAAATAAAGTCCATCGAACATATTTAGGGTGAGTTGCACTCCATATCATTTAACTATAAGGATAATTCTATTTTGATCCCCTAAAAATTTTTTTTGATTATTGAAGTATTATAACTATTCGATTAATTCTATTATTGTCATTTACGTTAATCTCAGGCAAATTGGAGAAAATTCTGGTGATGACTCATCACTTACTTGATAAAAAGGCGAAATTGCCCTCATTCTAAAATAAAAACCGTAAATCAATTCTTTTTTGAGCAAATCAAAATTGATATTATCATAAAACAATACAATTCATCAATATAAATGAATTATCCAATCAATAAGGATACAAATTATGTAAGTGTTATTGACTGCATAAAATTGTTAATGTTTACAATTAATTGTGAAAAAGTAATGAGTATCTCAAAATATTAACATCATTAAAGATTCAGAACATATACTGGAAGATAGAGAATGAGAAGAATAAATCTATTAACAGTATAAATCTACCTCGGTGGAAGTTCAGAGGCCACTTTCTATCAAGCAAAATAAATTTCATAGGAGCAAGGAGAATTATAGTGCCAAATATGTTTAAAAGTATTCAACAAGCTCATAACCTAGGCCAACAATCAGGTTTAACATGCTTTGACATTTATGAGATTGACCTTTGAGGTAAGCACGACAACTCCACCTATCAATGGGACATTATCCTTCGACACCTTGTCTTTCACGTCCTGCGGTTCTTCTTGAAGAAAGTTGTCATTTGGGGATCTGGTGGTGCTACGACTTGAACAGCTGTAGGAATGGGGAAAAACCAAAAATCAATTATAAAATTAAAACTAGTGCAATTTTTACAATTTTTGTTTAGAGATTGATGGTTGCTTCTATTTGGATTGTGAGAAAGAAGAGGAAAATACCTTTTGGATGAATCACTATTTTCTTTCTCTTTTTCTCTTTCTTGATCGTTGGATCAAACAACAAAGAGCAAAAATGAACGAGTTAGTGCAATATGGAGGTGGTAGTGGTGATGGTGGTTGTCATTCTTAGTGCGATTTGTTTGGTGGTGTCTTTTGTTTGGACGGTGAGAAAGAGAAGGAAAATGTGTTTCGGTCCTTTTTTTTTTTTGATCGATTGAATGGATTGAACAATGATGAGCAGAAATCAATGACGAGAGATAAGGCTAGCGGAATATGGAGGTGGTGGCAGTCGTCGTCAAAATCGCCGTTGTTATTGTGGAATTTGTTTGGTCAAAACTTGTGTTTGGATGTTGAGAAAGAGAGAGAAAATACGAAAGGAATTTTAGGTAAACTGAAAGAATGTGAAAGTGAAAACGAATTAATGATTGGAAGGGCAAAACATGAATAGTGCATGAAGATTGAGGGCAATTTTGTCTTTTTACAAGAAAGTGACAAGTCATCACTGGAATTTTCTCTAATTTGCGTAAGATTAGCCGAAATTATTGTAATAAAATTAATCAAATAGTTATAATACTTCAACAATCAAATTTTCTTTTAGGGATCAAAATAAAATTACCCCTGTAGTTAAGTGATATTGAGTACAATTTACCCAACATATTTATGTATTATGAATTTTCAAAATAAATTTCAATTTAACATAAACATACAAGCTCAATAAACTCATTAAAAACGGCATTTGTACAAATCCATTTAAAAAAATTATAAAATAAAGACGAAAATCAGTTATCTTTCATTCTTTGTCTTTCTTAGCCATTATCTTCTTCTTCCTCTCTTTTAAAAATAGTTTTGCACAGTGCATACAAGATAATGGGTTGCATAACAAAATCTCCATTTTGGAAATTCACATCGTGTTCTAAGGTGATTTGAATCGCCAAAAAAATGCAATTTAGAATGCCGGTATCAGATCGTGGTATGAGAAGTGAGCAAATTGAGTAACTATGATTGAAATTATTTGACATTGCATTTGGTATAAATGAATGTTATAATTTTTATAAAATTCATTTATAAAAATACATATTTTTATGTGTTTAGTATAAATTAAAATTCATTTAAAATCCCTTTTCATTAAAATCCTTGAAATTACTTGTAACTAGATTAAATTTTATCAAATTTTGTAGAATTCATAAATAAATTATAAAATTATAAAGTTTTTTTATTATAACAAAAATATTTTAGTTAAAATATATTTTTTATTTTTTATTTTTTTCTCTCCTTACTTTTTGTGTTTTTTGTTTACGTTTATAAGAATTTTTTAAGAAATAATACAAGGATATTTTATAAATTAAAATACTTTTGTTGAATTCTAAACTTAAATTAAACATAAAATTTATTTTATTTGAAATAAATTCTATTTTTATTTTATAGTTTTTAAATACAAAAATTCATTTGCAAATAAAATAGATTTAAATTAAATTAAATATTATGACAATTAAAAATTCATTTACAAATAAAATAAAATTTTGTACCGTTTTTGCAATCAACAAACTAGCAGGAATCATCCATAAAAAAAAAAAAAAAAAAAAAACACTAGCACGAATCAAATAATGGTGCTACGGAACAGTTTTTTAAAGAAAAATTTTGCATGTATATGAAAAGAAAAGTGAAAACATCCAAATGTTACATACTAAAGAATAACAGTAATTAGTATTGCAGCATCCTAATGTGAATGAGATATAGTAATAAAAAAAATTGTACCAAAAAAAAAAAAACAGAAACAAAAAAAAGTGGGGAAGAACGAGAATCAGAAATCTGCTTCTCGATCTCATTATTACTTGACAAGTTCCTTCATTTTCTGGACAAACTTATCAATGTACCCAGTCCTTAACCCTTCGCTTATCAATACCTCCCTCCATTTCGTATGATTCTCCTTCACTATAGAACCTACTTCACTGTCTTTATCCATCATGGACTTGATCGATTTACTTAAATTTTCCTTGGAAAACCACCCAGTCTGTTCATCTCTTACTACCTCCACCGCAACCTTCAACTCTTCAGCCAAGAACCTTGTGTTCAAGATCTGGTCACCCAAATGTGGTATCAATACTATTTGACAATTGCTCATCAAAGATTCCCACATTGACCCAAATCCACAATGGTTAACAAAACATCCTATTGATGGGTGATCAAGAATCATCACTTGTTGCACCCATCCGCCCCAAACCACTCCTCTCCCTTTAACGCTTTCTTCAAACCCTTCTGGCAACGCCTCTTCCACCGTTGATGAGCCAGTCGGCGGTTTTAAGGCCGCAAAAAATGGCAACCCTGTTAACTCAAGTCCTAAAACCAATTCTTGAAACTGTTTCTTTTCAAGAACAACTTGGCTTCCAAATGCACAAAAGATTACTGAATTTTGCTCAAACCCACTTAGCCATTTCACCCACCTATCTTCTAGTGGAGTCTTCGCAGGCTCGGGCAAGACTGGTCCGGTTAGAAACACTGCTTTTCCATATTGATTTCCAATGTAATCACATAACTTCCCTTCAGTTTCATAGCATGTCCTGATAGCTATTGCATCACATTCTTTCATTGCTTTATAGATTCTTTCGTAAAACGTTATTCCCTCGCCAAAGGGCTGCGATACGAATAACAATGAGCGCACTTCACGGCCACGAAGCAAAACGGTCGAAGACGGATAGCCAATGGGTGGCACTGATAGTTCAGCCTCAGTAATAGGCTTATCTTTATCCACATTACGTGCCGGAACAAGAACTATTGCTATAGAAGCAGCAGAAACGACGTTGTAGTTTATGGCTTTAATGCCAATGGCTTTGGTTATATCTGGTATCCAATGGGCTACGTCATAAATAACTAGCTCAGGTTTGGTGTCATGTATTACCTTTTCGACTTGATCACGGGTGCGGTCGAGGGCGATGGAAAGAAAATGGGTTAAGTGAATAGGGATGTCAGAAGCGGTCTCGGTGCCAGCGGGGAGGCCGTCGACGTGAGGGACGGTGAGAGTGTGGAAAGTGATTAAATGAGGGTAAAGATTGAAATGCTGTAACTGCTGTAGAGCTTTGTTGGGCAGCAAGAAAGTGGTAGAGCAACCTCTTTCCGCTAGCTTGTTAGAGAGGTGGAGGAATGGCGTCATGTGACCAACAGCAAACCATGGGAACATTACTAGGTGAAATTTGGAGCTCTTTGGGCCATTCATTTTTTTTTTTCCCTTTCGTTTTTCTAGCAATGGATGTTTTAATTTCTTGATTGGGTTTAGATCTAGTTACTGGAGGATCTTTCTTCTCTTTATGTCGGAGGGACTTGGTAAAAACGGATTTTAGGGATGAGATGACGAAGCCAAGAAATGTTGGTGGCATGTGAATATTAGGGATGTTTACATGTTTGTTCCGAGATTCATGCAAATAGTATTTGACTTAAAAAAAAAAAAAAAGGCATACATAACATTCTTGCCGTTCATGGATATGTTATTTCACCCAAAACAATAAATCATTATGAAGGAAAATATTTATATATGCCAAGTGTTGTTAAACTCATCTAATTATTAACTAATTAAATTCTTTATTTGAAAGAAATTAGATTACTATTAGCTTACCCATTTGTTTATAATTTATCATCACACTTCTATTTGGTTATTTTATTCTAATTAGTTGAATGTGTATATCAGCTGCATATAACTATCAATTGGAGCTATTTTTATTGTGTTGAATTCATTTGTATTTTATGCATCAATGTCAAACTCCCATTTAACAATATGCATATAAATTTTCTTGAACCTTGAGGTTCTAATTTTTTGTTTTAATAAAAATGAGCAATTATTTTCTACTAATATATGTACAGATGTTTTAGTATAAGTTTCTCAATTTATTAAGTTCAAGTTATAAAAATCTTCAAAGTTTTGAAGCCAATGGTAGGCTTTGAAATACTTAACAATGAAACCAAGAGTAGATGAGCCGCTGAACGGTTGTTCAGGAATTCATTTAGAAAATCTTGAATTTCAAAAGTGAAAACTTATCTTCTTTTTTTTTTTGTCCCTTCCTATCCCATTGTTTTTCTATTCTTTCTCTTTTTTTTTTTTTTTGTATGTCTCCTATATATCTTCTTTTATCAATTTCTATTTGTCCCACCAGCTTTTATTCTTTTATTTTCTCTTTGTCCTTTTCCTATTTATCATTTAGCTCCACTCTTCTTTTTTGTGAGTTATTAACCAACCTAGAGGCAAAATTCTCTAGAATTATGTTTAAATTTCTATATTATAAAAATTTTTGATTTTTCCCTTCTTCTTCTTTTCCAAGAATCTTCCACCACTAAAAATTTTCTTTTATCACTACAATACAATTCTAAGTGCATATATATATATATATATATATATATATATATATATATATATATATATATATATATATATATATATATATATATAAATATATAAATAAAATATAAAAAAAAAAAAAAAAAATTTAATTAAAT
>CATIWR010197307.1:0-25138 GCA_949677035.1 Omphalea diandra
TGTAAAGAGCAGTCTGAGTCAACAAAATCACTTTCTTCTTCAATTTCTAATTCATCTTGCATTTCATCTACTTCATTCACCATGCTTGTTTCACCCATTTGCTCTTCATGTATCTCATGCCTCTTCCTAGCATATACATGCATCAACTTAGAATGATCAACACAAAGAGCCATTTGAAAGGCATCATTGTTCATTTTTAAACTTTTGCAACCCTCTTTGATGTCATTCTTTGGATGTTTCAAATCTCAACTCTTTGAAAGGCATCAACACAAATCTCAACTCTTTAGTCCTAAATCCAAATTCCCTTACCATGGTTTGAATTTCCATTTTTCATATCCTATCTGCTAAGCAAAAATCTATAAACCCAACTTTTTTATTCTTAAAATTATGGTCCAACATATGTCATTGTAAAGAAAAGTAATCTAGATCAGCTACAAGCATAAATAAATAGCATTAGTATAAAAATGATAAATTATCTGCATTCGAAGCTCAATTCATAAATTATCTTTATTTGTAAGCTCACAAATGAAATATTAGCTACATTATAAAGCCAGAAAATGTAACTTTTGCTCACAAGTAATTTTCCAACTAATAAATGAGCTACATGTGTAATATTACCACTTAGTTTTAAGCTTCAAATGAGCTGCAGTTGTAATTTGTAGTATTGCAACTCATGTTACAGCTTAAGTAAGGTGAATATGATTTCTGATGCATTTTACCCAATCTAAAATATCAATTGAACAAATGATTTAAGCTCAACTAATTCATACACCAAAAGTAATACACCTACGACACATAATGGAAACCCTCATATGTAACTAAATTCATCAAGCAAACACTCGAGATCATTTGGTGTTCTAATAAACATCTAGTCAATAGAGCTTCTAACAAATAAGCAGATTGGTCCTTCAACCTAGCTTTGAACAAACAAGAAAATGGGTACTTAAAAAATTAAATTCATATGTAGACAATGTAACTTACAATATATAGGTTGACCATCAACATTTCTTCTTCATTAGTCCATCGACATTGTAGATGCTCTTTCAAATACTCTCCCAAATAGAGCTAAAGGTGGGTGAACACGTAAATGGTAGAGGAAGCAAAGAGTGAAGCATAAGCTATATGAAGATGAAAGACAAAGGAAATGCATAAAGGTGAACATGAAAATGATGGGTGAAGAATAGAGTCATAATAAAGATGGAGCAGAGAATGACATTTCTTTTCTTTTATTTAGGGCACATAATGTAGCAGCTTAGGATAATTTATTTGTATCAATTAGATAGATAAACATTTTGTTCATTTCAAAATGATGAGTTGGCATTTGTTTTGGTGTGTTGGCACATTACTTATTACCCACAAGCCCAAATCATGCTGAAAAACCAACCCATGAATAGCTTAATAGTGGTTCTGTTATCAACTTAATACAAGTAGGAGTCATGGCACCAATTGGATACTATACCTATAGTTTAGGTACCACTTAGGCTATTCACTCATATGTTTTCCTTATGAGGCACTAATCTTCTTTGACTATTGTTATTCCAATTGCAGTTAGAATATCCATACATAAGTATTGTTGGCTTAGGAAAGCGTAAGTTACATATAATAAATATTTGTCTATAATTACATTGTAGGTTATTTATAAGTTAGCCACCATGAAGGTTTCTTTTATTGTTGCCACCTCTTCCTCATCTTTCAATTCTAAGGTGAAGCTTATGGATCCTTCCATTTGTATAAATTTCCTCTTAGTCCTTCAAAATGGGTTATCTATTTGTAAGATAGTTGTGGACATACGTAGTATCAATACGCTTGGAGGGTGATCAAGTTAACCATGCTCCCAGTGTTGATGAGTATCCTTTTAATAAGATATTTATTGATAAATCTTTCTACTACTAAAGCACCAGCGTGTAGGGTTCGGATGTAGAGTCCATCCCCACTTTTGAAAGTAACGCTCCTAATCTTCTCTTAAGGTGTAGTTGAGGTGAAGAGTACTTCCATGGCATGCTTCATCCTCTTTAAGATGTTATCTCTGAATGTTGATTCTCTAGTGATTACATTTATGATCCTTGCCATCTCGACCCAATTTGGCCTTTTATTCTTCATTTGTTCACCTTTTTATTATTTGTCCCTTTCTCTTTTTTAGTGAACCTACTTAGTGTCCCTCTCTGGGCCAACCTTTTTATTCTCCCTTTAAAATTTTTGCAGTATTTTGTTTCATGCCTATTATCTTAGTAGAATTCATAGTACTTCCTTTTCCATAGTATTTGCATATTTTGTGCTCAACTTAGGAGGCTACTATACTTTTTCTCCTTTCTAGTGGATTTAGAGCAAGATTTCATTTTTAGGAACATTTAAGAGATTGGATGTTCACCACTTTTGAGGTTTGTTTTCCAAGTACCTTTTATCTTCCTGATTTCCTATCGGCTTAAGGTTTATTCTACTACTATTGTGGCTGCTCAGTTAGGTTCTTACCCTTTGAGATTGCATAATTCATCCAAGTCCCTAAATGTGGTGAGATGCACTTTGGGTCTATTTTTTCAATAGAATTTGATGTTTAGCATTTAAAATTTTTCTAGTATAGCCTAATCAAGGACGCTCGATGCTAGAGGATTCTAGTTGTTCATTCAAAAGTCTTTTTCTCTATTCTCTTTCTTTGAGTTTTTGCATAACTTCTTCAATGTAGTTGTCTATGTCTTGCCTCTTGATGGGGGTTAATGACATAGGAGGTTACTAAACTTCACCACTTATTTTATATTGGTAATTTATTTTTAATTTGTATCATTTGATAATCCATTTATTATTTTTCTTTCAAACTAAGGTAACTATTGAAAATCTAGTGAGTTGTTGATGACTTGGCATAGGAAAAAGAATATTCAAAGAATAGTCTACACATGTTGCAACCTCATTTGACATGTCACTTGTAATGCTCATGTGGCGAATGACATGTTTGCTAACGTGGTCATTGATGGTGTTCGCCATAATTTAACAAAACCCACCTCTTCCATCTCCCTTAAAATCATATTCCTTTAACTACTAATTTGATTCTTATCAAACTTAGAATTATATAAAATATCAACCAAACTATCCAACGCCTTATTAACATCCTTCCTTATCCATGACTTTAACATAATAAGTAGACTGCTCCCTACTAGTATACGCATTCAAATGCCCACCCATGTTCTCATTCTCCTCTCCAAATCCATTGTCGACCTCCTTTCCATCCCCTTAAATATCATGTACTCGAGAAAATATGTGGTCATTGATCTCATTTGTCTCGAATCATGAACTGGCATTGATCCAAACCCCGATCATGGAGGTCTTAGAGGCAAGGGTGGACTCAGTGGCTATGTGAAGGCCATTAGGGAGGGTTATAAGAGAAGTGTGTTACTTAGAATGAAACAATGTAAGAGGGTTATAAGAGAATAATGTTACTTAGAATGAAACAATGTAGTTCTACTTCATGTAGTCAGTATGAATCGGTCTTAAATTAACAGAACAATGAAAGGTAAAGTTAAATTATGGCTAACATCATTAGTGACCACATTAACAACCACATCATTCGCCTACATAAGCATTATGGGTGATGTGTCAGATGAGATTGCAACACACATATATAATATTCTTTTTTTGATGTCAAGTCAGCAAAAAGTCATCAAATTTTCAATAGATACCTCAACCTGAAAGAAAAATAATAGATGGATTATTGATTTGATGCAAATTAAAAATAAATTACCAATTTAAAATAAAGAGTAAAGTTTAGTAACCTCTCATGTCATTAACCCCTTCTTGTTGTGTTCTTCCATGGTGGCTTTTCTGCTCGCATTACTTACTAGCTTTATGCCTTAGGCATCCCCTTCATCTTCTTTTTTCCTTTGTTGTGTAGATATTTAGTTGATTTTTCTTTGCTTATCTACACCCTTTACAAGTACAACCCTTCCCTTTTCCTTCCATTTCCTAAACTATTCAGTCTCTTTCTCCCGATTGCTGACCGTTGCCTCTGTAATTATTCTCTAAAGGAGCCATAAGAAAATTTATTTCATTGACCATACTTACTTTGAATTCATTTATCGTAGAGGTAAGTATGTTAGTTATTGAGAGTTGTTCGAGAGTTGTCTTTGGATTAAAGGGGGTTGTTGCCATCACAACTCTTTCTCCAGTTGCCATATGTGCTGGATTGTCACATGGGGTTTGGTATTATTAGAAGCATATTTCCAATAGAATTAGTGTCAAGGTCCACGAGCCTATGTTGATGATGCGATTGGCTTGGTTACTATTGTCAGGGTCAGTAGTAGGAGTAATTTGATTTTGGTCCCAACAATGGCTGTGTTGAGTAGTCCAAGATTCTAAAAAATGGGGTCATAGTGTAGGTTGCCGGCAAGCGATGGTTTTGAGAAAATATCAGTCCACTCTCACTGCATCAATTGATAATTGTCAGAAAGATGAAGGAAAAATATGGAAAAAAAAAAATGCATACTTTATAAAGGTTAAAAAGATCGATCAGTCTAGAATAGACTATTGAGTCCCTTTTTATACTAAAAGAATTATAACACATAAGATAAGAATCCTATAGTATCAATCCCTTGAGTCATGGTGAGATCTCTGGGCGTAATTTCTTATAGATGGTAAGTTAACCTTGTGATAATAATGGAAAGGTCTTTTTTTGAATGGTTGCCAGGTATAGTGATGATCGGTGTGCCTTTTTCTTTTTCTCGAATGGACTTTTGCTTGGTGCTTGAACACTCCTTTGCTCGACGTTTATCATTAAATTTAATATTTAATTAATTAGCTAATGAATTTAATAATTAAACTTTAATACATAAATAATAATTAAAATTGATTATTATTTTGTCATATTATTATTGTGTAAAAAATTATTATCAAGTAAATAAAAAATAAAGTTATAATTAAATTAATATAACAAATTTTGATAATAATATAATTTCAATAATCAATAAGAAAATTTTATAGTTTCACTTTTTTGTTGGTTTTCATATTTTTAGTTTTTTTTAATTTTTTCTTATTATGCGTGAAATTAAATACTGATTATTATAAAAGTGGAGAATTTTCTATTTTGTTAAACTTTTGAAATTATTTTTATGTGAAAAACTTTTTATATTATTAAATTTTCTACATTTTATTTTGAATAATTGAGAAAATTAAATATTTAATTATTAATTTATTTATCACATGATAAAATAAAAATATATTATATTATCACTTATTAAAAAATATTATGTTGCTAACACAATTATTTGTCAAATAATAAACGCCATTTAAAATTGAATTAGAAATCAAAATTAATTACATATATTTATTTTAATACTTTAAATTTTATTATTTTTTAAGCCTTAATATTTGGAGATATATGTAAAGAAAGAAAGACAAAGTGCTCAACTTGCATTTTCTTCCGTTGTTTTTAAAACCAAATTAGTCAGTTTTCAGATTAATCAATTTGAGTAATTTGATTCAACTAATTCAATAATAAATAAAATTTAAAAATATCATTAAAACAACTTTAATATTAAAAATAAAATATATTTATAATAATTTAAAAAAATAACTTTGTTTATCAATCAAAATAATTTAATTAATTTCACAGATGAATTCAATCCAATTTTGTAACACTCTTCCCCAATCCAAGAATTCATTTTTTACCATAATATCTTCAAAGTTTGACAAGGAAACGAAGGAAAAACTAGCGGACAAAAAATGATCCCTTTTCATATTCGAATTCATAACTCTGGTCGTTTGGATATAGCCAAATTAATTGAATACTAAGTCCCCACTTTGTACGCATCCCTCTCATCTCGATCAGGTCGGAACCTGCAATCCCATTTATCTCCCCGCTGAAATTTCCTTGAAATCCACTTTGGTCCCCAACCTTGAATCCTAATTTGTCCCCAAATTCTGATGCTACGACAGTGAAACTATAGATCCGACCTCTGCATGTCTCTTAAATTTAATATAAAAATCAAGGGCAAATAGCCACCGACTTATTGACTGACGGATGGCAGCTCCAACAAAAAATTAAATTCCACCAGGTACTCTCCCAGTCTCTTAATTACCTTTCGGGGAGAATTTGTAGAGAAGAACTTTCCAGGCAGGAGCTCCAGATGGTCAAACAAACTGCAACCATTCATATATATAAGTAGTTGATATTACAGAATCCCACTTGTTATTATATACGACTATTTTTTTTAATATTTATGATAATGATATTTTCCAACCGGTTCATATATTAATCGAAAATCTTTTTTTTTTAAATGATCTTATGAACGGATATTTCTATATTTTATTAATTTAATATATATTTTTGTTACTGACTCGAGAATTATATCTAAAATAATTTTTTTAAAAAAAAGCAGCAAATTGTTGACCACTTAAACTAATATTTAAATTTATATAGTTTATTTTACTTGTACTGGAGATTTACACTCCTGAGAAAAGAATAGTCTTCTCCATACAGCAAAACTAGTGTAGTAATTCGCTAGCCGCCTTAAAGAAACGGAGGAATCGCTTTCGGTGGTCCACCTTCCCATTTGCCGATCAAGGCCAAAAGACAGGCGGACTGCTTTGTTATTTCTGTACTTCCAAATGAAGAACATATGGTTGTATTTTATCATACCCACATATATTTATTTTTATATATTTGGTTTGCTTACTTTAAAATCAAAGGGTAAAAATATTTATGTGCATTAAGAAGATCACAAAACATAAATGAATATGGAAATTTCAACTGATGGTTGATAAAACTCAACTAAGATATATGTGTTAATACTTAAAATTTCATATCGAAAATGTGCATAAAATATAAAAGGTATGCAATAGTTTGAGTTTATTTATTTAATTAGTTAGTTATAACTTTTTAGTAATGGTTGATCTAAATTCATTTTAACCTAATCATATTTGAGTTTAACTTTTATCCAATCATTCTCAAGTTTAACCTTCACCCTATTTTTGTCGTCTCTACTCTTTTAATTTAATTTCTAATAATCTGATCAAGTTTTTCTCACTTTTGTCCAATTTATCTAAACCAAATAGTTTTTGAAAGTCAATTCTAATTATTTTAGTACAAAATTAGCCTCTTTTTGTTAAATTTTTTTTTTATATTTTATCCTTTATTTTTAAAATAAAGTTTAGATCTACTCAGTTTAGTTTATTATGATTTATTTCCTTAGATCTTGAGGTTTTATATGTGTTTTATTTTATTTTTTAATAATTATTTTATTTATGCTAGATCTATATCTAGATATTAATTGGATACAGATTTAATATTTGAGTGTATTTTTATTTTATTTTATTATTTTTAAAGATTATATATTATTTCATGAAAGTTTATTTGCTCTTATAAATTTTTGTTCTTATTGATTTCTTGAATTTTTTAGGTTTACTTTTGATAGTATATTTTAATTTATTAATGATATTCAAATTATTATACTTATTTAAAGACAATGAGTGTTGATTTATATTTTTAGTGATCATTGAGTTAATTGTGATTTTTGACTTTGCAATTTCAAATGCTCAATCATTTTTATTAGAGTATATTATGAATTATTTTATTTTTCAATGCTTTTGTACTTCTTGATATATTATTTTTATCATTATATGTTATAAATCAAATTAAATAATTTATTAATTTTAGAAAATAAAGTTGATATTTTTCTAAAAAAAAAATTAACTGATGTGGTTGGTAAAAGCAAATATAATTTTTTTTTAAAAAAAATGAAAAACTCATTTTAAATGTTAAGAATAACCTTGTTATGAAATACAAACACATGCAAGAGACAACAAATTTTGTAAGAAATAATTAGGTGAGCATTTGAGATTAACGCAATAAGACAAGGTAAGGCGACAAGATTCAAATTCCAAGCCACCACGTTGAAGGTAAGGGCGTCTCTCATACATTAATGAGAAAAATATGCCAATTTCTTAACCGTTGCCTGATTGGAGGCACAATTGCTAACTGGCCTGGGTGGCTTAAGAAAAATGCCTGATAGGTAGTCATCCAATACTAAAAATGAAATAATAAGACGAAAAATTAAAATGTGAAATAAAAAAATTAAACTTCTAAAAAAATTTCAAGAGGAAATTATAAGTAAGTATAAAATCATTCGGTCACTATAATGCATAATCAATAAAAATGGCAAACAAATTGAGTTAGGCAGTTTGAATTTGTATTGAGTTAAATTATAAAAAAAAAAATTATTTTGAGTTTCAAGTTTAGTTACTCGTAATTTTAATTTTTAAATAAAAATATTATTTCATTTTAATTAACATTAAGCATTTTGATAATTTAAATTTGATTAAATTTAAATTAATTTTTGTTAAATTATAAGTCAAATTAAAGTTAGATCATTTTAAATTTATATCTAAGTGAAATTAGATTTAGATCAATATTTCTTTTAATAGCTTTACATATAGAAAAAGTATAAAATTTTATCATGTGATTTTCTTTTTTGATAAATATGGTCATGTGATTTATTTATTAGCAAAACTTTGTCTTGTGATATAATATTGTTTATAAAATAACACCAAATTCGTAACTCTATTACATTCATCTGATTTAGTACCAAATTTTGTATGTTGTTTCAACTAATTTTTTCATTCTAAAATATATAATTTATTTTTTTAATATTTTATATATATATTTAAATAAATTTCGTTTCTATCACTATAAAATTTGTTCAAGTATCAACAAAAGTAAACAAAAAAATGAATAAATTCTATATTTAGAGTGAATCTGCATTCAAATTTTAGATATATAATAAATTAAAATAATATACAAAATTTGATAACATGTCAGATAAATATAACTAAATTACAGATTTAGTATCACTTTACAAACAATATTATGTCACAAAATTTTATTAATAAACAAATTATAAAACTATATTTGTAAAAAAGAAAAATTACAGAACAGAATTTTATACTTTTTCCTAATTTTTAAATTGGACAAAGACGATCACTCTAATAATTAATTAATTATATGATAATAGTCACAACCTATCCATGCTTAACGGTCCAAAGAACGATTTTTTTTTTTTATTTTTTATCGGAAGAACGAATGTTCTTGGAACTTCAGTTTTATAAAGTAAATTGAGTGTAAAGTCAAGACGGATGTTAATGATAATAATGGAAAAAAATGATCAGTTCCATATTCCAATGGTTTCCAATTTTAGTTTTTTCAAAAAAAAAAAAAAAGATTTCCTCCTTTCAAAAAAAAAAAAAAAAAGATTTTCAAGTTGTTGACTTCAGAAATGAAAGTTGACCAAATCAGTTAGGTCCAAAAATATCAAAATTAAAAGAAAAAAAAAACCACCGAAGGATTGGATTTCCACGTGTTATAAAGGGCAGCAATGAATTGGAATAAATCAAATTAATGACTTTTATATTACTTGAAACGATGTCACGTTTGTTGATAGGAATTTTTTTTTTTTGGTCAAAAGTTAATAGGAATTCCTTCACTAAATGAGTTATTAGCAATATTTCTACAGTCGGACGGTCTATAGTTAGCTAATTAATTTTTTATTTAATTGTTTAAAAAATATCATTAAAATAATTTTTAAAAATTAAAAAAATATTAAACATATAATTAAAATATTAAAAATTGATATGGACTAATTGGTCATTAATCCATTCCTTTCATTAGTTTTAAAAGTTTCTTTCGGGCTAGTTAAATGCCAAAAACTCAAATAACTTATAGGGTGTTTAGTTACTAAAATTTAATATTATTTTAATTTCGAATAATAATATTAAATTTTGATAACCAAACGCCTCTTAAGTTATAGTAAATTTATGGACAAGTGATTCCAGAAATATAAAATTTGTATATTTGGTTCAATATATAATTTTTTTAGAAATTCAAAATTAATAGTTTTAATTTATAAATAAAATAATTCAAAACAATTAACCTAAATTACTATCATATCCTCAATGCAATTACATGTTTTTATTTAATTAATAATCAATACAAAAAATTTTATACAATAAAATTTATCATAGTTATCAGTTCCTGAAATATAATGATAAAATATGATATTATAATATATAATAAATATACCATTATTAAATAATATAATTTATAATTAAAATTACTACAAAATATAATAATAATATAATATTATAATATAATTAATAAATATTATTTAACAATACTGAATTAATAAGAGACTATAATTTGTTATAATTTAATAATTATTTTGATTAAAATTGAATGATAATATGTATTCTTGATTTTGATTAAAATTATCTTAAATAAATATACAAGTTTTAGTTTAGTAAGTAAATATATATATATATAAGGTTACATATGTTTATATATTATATTAATTAAATGTATATTTATCAATATATAATTATATAATTTTTAATAGTTATGGAAAAGTAACTTTTTCACCTTTTGAAATAGAAAAATATTTTTCCATATATATAGAAAAGTAAAGGTGAAGTTATAATGCAACTTTTTCAAGACAACCGAAATTCAATATTATGGACCAACTTTCTCTTGAGATTCCACCAACCAAATGCGGTTTAAGGTAATGTTTAGCTCACTTTGAATTGAAATGAGATTAGGATTTCTATTTTATTTTTAAGTTTGGTAATTTATTATAGATCAAATATTTATAAATCGGAATCTAAAGTCTTAATATTGTACGACTCTAATTATCTAAATTTTATTAGTTTTGAGAGTCTGATTCCTGTTTTTCTTTATAACTTTTTTTATACCTAAAATGCCCCTCCTCAACCCCAAACCCCTTTCTCCAGAGTAGCTTCTCAAGTGAAAGAGAATTAATATATTGATATTTTGAATATTTTAATAGAAGATAATTTAGTCATATATTTTAATTTTTTCTATAATTGAAATTATTTAATACATATTAAATAAAATAAAATTAAGAAATTGGTAGACTTCCCATTAGAAATTAAGAATCCAAATAATAATTTTCAATTTTTAAGATATGTTTGAAATTTTAAATTTTGAAATAATTTAAATAAACAAATTTATTTTAATAATTTTTTAGTTAAAAATATTATAGTTATAAAATATAAGTTTATTACCTCTTAAAAAATATGAAGTTATTAAACATAGAAGTAATTATGACAATATTGAATATAGAAGTAATTATGACAATCTTATTAATATTTGAATTTTATTTCTTATATATTAAAACATATCAAACTTAAAAATAAGATTCTCATTCCTATTCCATAGATATACCAAACTAAATTATAGAAATCAAGAAAACATTCATTTTAGAAATAGAATTTCAGTTTCTATTTTAAATATAACCAAACATGGTATAAATACCTTCCTATTCTTGGATAGTTAATATCAATGATCACTCAATTATAGGTCAAATTCTATTATAGTCACTTAAAATTAATTTTATGTAATTAAATCACTAAAATGTTATTTCTATTTCAATTCACTTACTCCTATAAAATTGAGTTTCCAGTAGCTGAAATGCCACATGAAAATTTTTTTTTTAAATGGATTAAGGGTGAATTTAACCAGTAAAATTTTTCAAGAAGTTCAAATCAATCAAAATTAACTTTTTAAGTTAATTTAATGCCAAAACTTAAATTTTATGATAGACTAGATTCAATTTAAGGTGTTGAATTAACTCAAAAAGTTAATTTGGGTTGATTTAAACTTTTTTTTAAAAAAAATTAGGTACGAAATTGACTTTTTATCTATTTAAAAATTTTTACACATGACATTCCAACAATTAAAAATTTCTAATTTTATCAAAATAAGTGCATTGAAATAAAAATAATATTTTCCGTGACTAAATTGCATAAAATTAATCTTAAATTATCATAATAAAATTTAACCTATAATCAAGTGACCATTAGAATTAATTACCCTCCATTCTCTCTTTTTTTCTTTTCACCCTCTCATTTGTCTAGCCCCTTCTCTCTCTTTCTTTTTCTCTTTCCTTTCTTTTATCTACTACCACCAGATCTACCTTTGCCTCCACTTTAAGTTATTAAACTACTTCTTAAATTTCTTTTGTTGTTTATCTGCTATGAAAAATAATGAAAGTGAAGATCAAAATTTCAAAAAAACACACAAAACCTTGTGAAAAAATATGACTATAGTTATATTTATATATAACGACTATTTCTGTAATTATATTTTGTAATTATATTAAAAGTTACATATGTAATTACACTCTTAACTAGTTTTAATATAAATAGATCCTTATAACGAGGGGATTCTTGAGTGGCTTATTGGCTATACCTTTAAAATTATTTTCTTATTCACTAGTTTACATGGTATTAGAGCGACAATTCTATAAAAGTTGAGTATTGATCTCAAATTTTAAATACTTGAATTTTGATCTCAAGTTCATATGCAAAAAAAAAAAAAAAAAAAAAAAAGAGGAGATTTTATTACTACCAAGTTTGATGGATCACACTATCTTATAAGGAGATTTCATTTTTAATTTTTTTTATTTAAGATAAAGGATTATATGGATATGTGGATGCAAATTTTTCAAATCTGGCTTGGCCTGATTAGTCGAATTCTAAAATTTAAGAATCAGGCTCTTAATGGGTCCAAATTGATTCTTAAACTCAGAATCAAAGAAATTTAATTAAAATTCGGCGACTTAGCTAACTCAGGCTGGGTTGACTCGAGTTTGTCCTTTAATTTTCCTTGTTTTTACTTTTTCAGTTATTTTTAAATTATATTTATTAAATTATATGATCAATAGTAATATAATAATTACATTTATTTCATTTTTAAAATAGATTTATTATACTTTTATAATACATAATTGTTACAAAAAATTGATCATAATATAACTTTATAAGTTTTCTAAAATAATAAATTATTATAAAAAATTATAAATGATTTATTAAAATTATTATATCAATATTAAATTGGTGTTATTTCAATTATTTCATAATATATAATCTATTGATGTAATAAAGTAATCTTTATTATTTTTTAAATAATTAAAATATTTATTTTATATTCTGCAATTATTTTATATGGATAAAATTTTTTATTAGAAATCTTTATTTATAAAATATTTTATATTTATTACCAAATCCATATATGAATATAATATATAAGTTGTTAATATAATATATAATATTAAATTATTAATTAAATTACACTCTGGTTCAACTTTAGTTTGATCTCTAAGTAGTAACCCTTTGCCTCGATCGAATCAAAGATCAGGTCGAGTTTAAAACCTTGTGTAGATGAGATTGAATCTAAACCAAAAAGTAGAACTAGCTTTAAGAAATGGAAGACTGATAATGCAAAAGTTGTTTTTTGGATACTTGGTAACTAGATGCCTGAATTGGAATTCCTATAAAGGGGTTTAACTCAGCTAAAGAGATGTGGGAATATCTTGAAAAGGAATATCAACAATCTGACCTATCTTGTAAGTTTCAAATAGAGCTTGATATCTTTCGATGTAGTTAAGAAGATCGCAATATACATGATTACTATGCTAGTTTTATGACATTGTGGATTGAATTTAATGTTGTTAATGTTGGTGAAACATCAACTTGTTGCTTTAAGACTCTTTAACAAGTACATGATGAAAGAAAAGTGATGCAATTTCTAATGAAACTTTGACCTAACTATGAAGTCATGAGAGCTAATATTCTTAATCGTGCATAATTGCCTAACAAGGATTCTATACTTGATGACTTGTTATAAGAAGAGAATAAGATGATCACTTAAGCTACATTAAAGGAAAAAGGAAATTGATTATGCTTTTGTAGCCAATAAATAAAAAGGTCCATTACTACCCCATAATTATTCAAATGTGTAATTTATGAATGTAAAGAATATGGGCATATGCTTTCTCATTGTAAGAAGAATCATTGTTTATTTGTAAACAATATGGATATTAGTGAATGTAAGATCAAAGGAAAAAAGGAACCATCAGAAATCACATAATCAGGCATGTCATGCTTTCGTTGACAATTCACTTGTAGAATCTTTCAATAAGAATTCTCTTATAACTTTTGATCAATCTTCAATGTTAGTTGATGATATTAGGAAATTAGTTCAAAAAATAGTGTCAACTATTATCTCTTCAGCTTTTTTTTTATGCAATTGACTTGTTTGATAAGTATCAATCTTTAAAGAAATGACTATGGACGCTGGATTCATGATGCACTAAGTATATGACAAGCACTTCTCCTTCCTAAATGTCACTTAAGTCTTATATTAGAAATAGGGAAATTATTTTAGCCAATGGGGAGAAAATTGATGTGTTTGGAATCATGAATTTTGTTGTTTTCAAGTTCTCCTTCTCATCCTTTGTCTTCACTTAAAGTTTTTTGGTTCATAAATTGCCTAATGGTCATTTAGTTGACGAAGGGAATACCGTTACCTTTTCTAATTATGGTTGTAGTATTCAGGACCAAACTAGAAAGATGAACAAAAAAAAGGGGTATAAGATTGGATGTTTGTTTGTTTTGGACCCCGATAAGACTATATCAAAAGTTTCAAGTTGTATCTTTTTCTTCTTCTACTAAGTAGTTGGCATTTGTGGCATAAATGCCTAGGACATCCAAATTCTAATAAACTTGATTTTTTATTTCATTCTAAATTATTGTGTAATTAAGTTTCTTTGTTAAAACTCATTGATAAATCTTGTACTAATTGTTCTTTAAGTAAAAGTACTATGCTTCCTTTTTCTATTCATACTATTGTATCTACTACTCCAATTGAGCTAATCTACAGTGATGTATGGGGTCTCAATCCTACCATTTCATGATTCAGATTTTGATACTTTGTTCTTTTTATTCATGATTACACAAATTATAAGAGGATATATTTTTTGAGAGACAAATCTGAAGTTGTTTCCTATTTAAAAATTTCTCATGCCATGGTAGCTACTCAATTTTCTATTAGAATAAAAACATTTAGGTCATATTTAAGGGAGAATATATGATAGTAACTTTTAGTAATTTTTTCAATCTCATGGCATTGTTTATCAATATTCTTATCTAGGTGCCTTGCATCAAAATGATATTGTTGAAAGAAAAAATCAACATATTTTAGAAGTTGTTAGGACCTTACTATAGTAACATCAAAGCAAAATAATAGTGGCCTTTTTTTTTTTTTGAAGTAGCATTAATGATTGCTTACTTAATTAATAGTTTTTCATTATTTGTATTAGATAATATCTCTCCATTTGAGGCATTATATCTTAAATCTATGGATTATTCTAGGCTACATGTTTTTGGTCATGTGTATTTTGTTCATTTGCTACCTCATGAATGTACCAAGTTGTTAAGTGTGTTTTTGTAGGTTATGATCCTAGCCACAAAGGATTTATGTGTTATGATCTTAATGTTCATCGTATTCCCGTGTCTAGAAAAGTTTTTTTTTCCTTGAAAGCATTTACGTATTCTAGTTTTATTAAAAAAAAATTTTAGATGCACCCATTTCAGCTTTGCCAAATTTTACTGATCCACACTTTGTTAACTTTCAAAGCATAAATGATGCAAATCCATAACTTGCAGTCTCTCAAGGAATAAACTACTTCATCTAATGCACCTTCCTTGTCTTCTTCTAAGAATGATTTAACTACTTTAAGTACACCACTTCATTACTCCATCCTAATATAGTTCGTAAATCTTCTCACATATCTCATCCTTCTGATCATTTTGCAAATTCTTCTTATAATTCATTGTCTATAGTCATTAAATCTACTGATTTTCCTAAAACTTGTCAACAAGCTATTTGTAGTCCTTATTGGAAAGATGCAATAGAAACCAAAATTCAAGCTCATATTGAAAATGATGCTTGAGAGTTAGTTTCTTTCCTTTTATGTGCTTCAGTAATTAGGAGCAATGAATTTACACCATAAAAACAACATTTGATGATAGTATTAATTGCTATAAGACTCTGCTAGTCACATATGATCATAAAAAAGAGTATGGAATAGATTGTTCACAAACATTAGCTCTAGTAATAAAAATGATTACTGTTTAAGTAATTTTTGCTTCAGTTATTATTCACTAATTGTCAGTATTTTGAATGGATGTGAAGATCACCTTTTTACATGTTCAATTGAGAGAGACGATGTATATAAGATCTTCCTCTTAGATATTGTTATTGACAACTCATTGGTTTGCAAGTTGAAAAAGTCATTATATGGGTTAAAGCAAGCTCGTTAGGCTTGGTTTAAATGGTTTCATCAAGTTATTGTTAATGATTATTTTGTCCAAGTCACTATGATTCCTATTTATTTTCCCATAATGATTTTGAAGGTGTGACATTTCTTCTTCTTTATGTTAATGACATACCGATTACTAGTGATAATATGGCAATATTGCATAATTAAAGAAATTATTACATCATTCTTTCAAAATGACAGATCTAGTCCCTATGACTTATTTTCTTGGTTTGGAGATCTGTCAGTCTATTCATGGTTACCATATGAATAAGAGGAAGTACACCTTGGATTTGATTAAACTATTGCATTTGACTAATAATAAATAAGTTGGTACTTCTATAGAGTTGAATATAAAGTACTTTAGGGATGTTAGTCGCCATTATTTGATCCAACTATTTATGAACAACTTATTGGTGGTCTCATTTATCTTACAATGATTAGACTTGATATTAATCATGTCATTTAAGTTGTTAGTAAATTTGTTACTATCCCCTGTCAGTTACAACTTATTACAATTCATTGAATTTCATATCTTAAAGGTACATTGTTAAAGGGCTTATTTTTTTCCTTCTACTTCTCCATCATCATCTAGTGCATATGTAAATGCAGATTGGGCAAGATGAGTTGATACTAGACAATCTATCATAGGATGGTATGTATTTCTTAATGATTCATTTATTTTTTAGAAGTGTCATATGTCTAAGTCTTCTACCAAAGTTGAATATCATGCTATCTGATTGATTTATAATGAGATTATTTGGAAATGACAGTTATTCAAAAAGTTAGATATTTTTTTCTTTGAATCTACGTATTATTTACATATAATATTAATGCTATTTACATTGCTTCAAATATAGTTTTGAGCGCCTTAAAGTTTTGTGGATCTAATGAGTGAAATCTTACTTGCGACTCCTAATCTTTTATTAACTATCGGGGGTCGAAAGGAAGCGGGATCATACTTTAGTACAACCCTAATTAGTGGCGAATGAAGGGATTATTGGGGAATCCATAGGTAGGCCTCTTGATTGATGGACACTTTTTTGGAATCAAGTGGCCAACAAGGGCCAAAGAGGGATAATACCTTAGTAGCAACCCAAATGCTTGATTTGAATTGCCACCTAAACTTTGATTAGGATAAAATTTTAGGCAAGAAAGTATTCTAGTCCAAATAGGACAACTATAAGGCAAAATCCATCTTCACCCCATTAAAAATTAGATTCGAGAATTAGGTATGACTTAAGGAAGAGGTTAGACATTCCCAAACCGCATGGACTTTAGGATCCAGCCTTTCGAAGTCTTTGATTCACATTTACAAATTTTATCTTGATAGATTATTTAGTCCATTTTAAAACAACCCTAATCATGAATGTAGTGCATATTCATCCATTCACACTAAGTAAGACGATACAAAAACATTCACCATGAGGATCGGGGTACATAGTTGGATGAATGAGGGTATTCATGCAACCACTTAAAGAAATATAAAACAAGCAATTATTGGCCTTCATAATCTACAAAATCAAGCACAAATTAGTCCTTAAGAAAAGGGAATAAAATGTGAAAATAGGCAGCCCCTAAATTTAATTGAATTAGCTTAACGTGTAAAAGCAATGCCATTCTCACCTTGGTTGAAGAGTACTTTAAATACGTACCCATAATTTTTCATCATTGTTGGTCACAAATAGGTCAATCATACCTCAAACCTACTACCCTAATCATCCCATTATGCTCAAACAATAAACAAAAGGACATGTTATGCATTAGTGAAATTGTATGCATCATAAAGGGTATTTGTAATGAGAAATGTGTTGATAGAGGTCCAAGTCCTCATTAGGCAGAATGTGAAACATGATTATGGAGCCATAGGTGTCTTAAAAACCTCTCCCAAGCTACCTCTAAGTTTAATTAATATGCTAATAGCAAATAAGAAGCAATACTAGCCATGAAAATGGGTTAGAATGCATTTCAAAGCAAGAAAATATGTGTTATATTAAAGGCAATTAGGAAATTCAAATGGGTAAAATATAGACGACATAAATAAAGATCCTTAGTGTTTAAAACCTCTCTCAGATAAGGTATATTTTCAACCTATACCATAAACATAGTGAATGGATCAACCTAGCCATATGGAAGGCCAACAAACCCCTCCAAAGGTTTTATTAGTGATTATATCAAAAGAACTAAGGGAAATATGTCAAATGACTAGAAAATGAAAAGGAAACAAGGGGTCATTGTCTTCAAAGTCTCTTCCCATCACCTTCCTCCCAAACACATACTTAAAGGTATAAAAAGTAATAGCAAAGATAGCATTTTATTTGTCAAACACCCACTACACAGGTATTTATTCACAAAATTTAACTAGAATATGATGGATGAAGGTCCTTAATTATTGCAACCTACCTCATCTTATCCATTTTCAAACTCAAGAATCAAATAAAGTGACTAAAACATGGAGAAAATAAGAAAGAAAGCTTTCTCTGAATATTACCTATATACGATACTTGTAGTCTATACAAACCAACTAGTAGTTTGAATAGACAATAAAATGTCTATAAAAAACATTAAGCCTACTATTGAAAAAAATACAAAAAGAAAAAGAAGATGGAAAAAGAGAGAAAAAGGAAGGGGAAAAGAGGATTGGTTTGGTCTAAGGGTTAGCCCTTAACCCTCAGAGGCACTAAAAGTGATAGATTCTTCTCCAAAATACAAATGTTTAAATATCAAGAATAACAAATCTTTTCCTTAAATCTTTAAGGCTAATGTGTGAACTCTTTAGTTTTTATAAATAGTGGGTGCTCTAAGGTTTGGATTTTCAATTTTTGCAGCACTTCCTTAAAGTGTTTTAACCTCTCTCTCCCCTTCTAAGAGGTAGAGCATTTATAGAAAAGAACGGTTGCATTTGTGTTTTGTAGAATTGATTGCACCCTATCCCCCTCTTCTTCTTTTTTTTTCTCTCTCTCTCTAGAGATGAGATTATCGAATATTCTGAAATTTAGGATTTAAAAGTTGTTTGTACATACCATAGATTATCTATATAGACCATTGCTACTTTGTACAAGCATTTAGGTATTTTAGTCATTGTTCTAGCATTTTTTGTTATTTGGCCTTTTATGGGTTGTTTGCAAAGACCTTCAAGTTGGTTGTATAACTAACTAAGTTGGCTATACAGTTCACTCTTGCATTCTCAAAACTAGGCTCTTTTAGTTTTGGTGTATGAGAGGTAGGTTTGATTTAAAGTTTGTCCAAGCTCTTAACTCTTCTTGGGCATTATTTCCTTCATCCTTTTTAGGGATTAATTCAATAAGTTTCTCATCATTGCGCTCACATCTCAACAATTGAAAATTTAATGCTCACAATAGTGTTTCATAAGCATATTAAACATATTCAAATGGAATATCATTTCATCTCAAATATTTTTTGGACTGATATTATTACTTTTCCTCACATCGCGTTAAACCTTTTAAATTTTTGACATCTTCATAAAGGTTATGACTTGTGCTTGCCTTGACTTTCTTATTGACAAATGGATGTTATCCTTACATTAGTTTAAGAAGAAGTGTGATAAAACATGATTGTAGTTAGTATTTATAATTATATATATAATGGTTGTTTTTGTAATTATATTTTAGAATTATGTTAAAGGTTACATATGTAATTACACTATTAATTAGGTTAATAATAGATCCTTATAAGACATGGATCCTTGAGTGGCTTTTTGGTTGGACCCTTAAAATTGTTTTCTTAATTACTGATTTACAACCTAAAAAAATTGTAAATAAAATTTTAATACCTCAGTCAACTTTTTTTACACAAATATGAAGAAACTAAATCCTCAAGCAACATTATTGAGGTAATTGAGAATCAACCATGAGACTTGCTTAGGAAACACAAATAGTAGATCTAAAAGGTGGAGTGGAGAATAAAAAAGAGTCTTGAGCTAATGGTGGGTTTTGAAAAAGACATGGTGGATTGTTGTCATACAGTGGTGATAGAGAGCTCCACTTTCATTTTGAAATTACTTAACTATAGATAAGAACTTTCTAAATAGGGACGTCCATGGTGAAATCGTTGGTGGAATTGATGGCTGATTTGGAGTCAAATGTTATTCCGCGATTGCTTTGTCATCTTTTCTCCATCGTTCATTGCTAACAATACTCTTTATTTTCTTTGATTTAAGTTTGTTAAGCTTTTCTTTTCTTCGTTTGCTAGACATGGTTGATTGTTGGACTCAAATCATTTATAAGGGAATTGTGTTTGATTATCTGTCTAAGAGGGATGTTGTTGCATGGAGTATAATTGTTGCTACTTTTGTAATTTTTTGACTTAAACATTCAATTGGTGATGGGTTATAAAAATGAATTAGATGCAAATAGTGTTGATTCTTTTTTGAGTTAAAGTCGTGGTTTTTAACTTTTGAAACTTGATTGCAATTTTTTTTTAATTTTTATAAATTAAAATTGTGATCTTAGTTTGAATTTTGAGATTTAATTAATGTTTTAGGAGTGGTTGCAATTGTTTAGTGGTGGTGAGGTTAATTTTGATGTTTTACATGATTGAACAACAAAAATAAATGGAAATACTACTCATTTAACAGTGCCAAAATAAAGGGAGGATTTTAATATATTTAAAAAAAAGGATGAAGTAGTGTATTATAATAAAATTTAGAGGATTTTTAGTATTTTATCTTATTTGTTTTTCAAAGAAGAGAATGTATAAAAATTAATTTTAGCTTTTTTTAATACCTATTTTATAATTTCTTTTGCTAATTTTTTATTTTTATCTATAATTGTTGCATTAAGCAGTTTATACATCAAATTAATAGAGATTCTATTTATTTATGTGTCAACTAGAGGTGATAATTTCTAATCTGACTAAAATCTGTCTAAAAATATAGGAAGTCAATCGAAAATTAAAGGAGATCCGAAATGATTTAACTTAAAGTTGACTTAATTTGATCAGTGGGTCAATTTGAATTGATTCGATCTCAATTTAACCCTTGAGTTGATTTAATTGATCTGATTTAAATTATTTAAAATAATTAAAATGATATTTTCTATTTTAAAATCTAATTAAAATAATATTTTTATTTTAAAAATCTTGATTAGATAATCTGACTTGGTTCGTAACTCAATAAATAATATATAAAAATTAATTTTTAGCTTTTTTAATTACCTATTTTATAATTTTTTATGATAATTTTTTTATTTTTATTTATAGTTATTGCATTAAGTAGTTTACACGTCAAATGACTAGAGATTCCATTCGTTTATGTGTTGACTAGAGGTGATAATTTCTAATTCAACTCAAATATATCAAAAAATAAATGAATTTAATCCAAAATTAAAAGAGATTCAAAATGATTTGACTTGAGGTTGGCTCAATTTGTTTTGTGGGTCAATTCGAATTGATTTTATCTCAATCTGACATTTGAGTCAATTTAATTTATTTGATTTAAAATAATTAAAATAATATTTTTTGGTTCAAAATCTGATTAAAATAATATTTTTTATTTTGAAAATCTTGATTAGACCACCTACCTTGATTCATAACTCAAAATGACCCAAAAAAACGTGATTTAACATTAACTCGATATCGAATGACGTTACTTGTTTGTCATGCTAGTGTTAATCAATTTACGTAACAATTAACAAGTTTTTATATCAAATCATTTTAATTTATTAATTGATAAACTTTTATTTCAAACAAAATTTACAATTAGAATTAATTTTATTGTAAAGATTCTTTTTTCATTTATCCAAGTGTTTAGAAGAGAAACAGAGAGCACGTGATTGAATTTTATGATCTTTCCGCCACAAGATCTAGACAATTAACAAAAATTGAGCTATTAGTATCATAATTATTTTCATGATTATAAAATTATAAGTCAAATCAACAATCTTGGGTAGCAAGTAAGTAAAAAATTTGAATAATTCAATGATTTTTATCTAATTAGTACTGTAATAATTTTCAACATTTTAAAATTATAAATTCAAATAATGAAACATAATTTCTTTAGGAAATAAAATAAATTCTCTATCATTAATATATATAGATATATAGATATATTTCAATAAATAAAAAATATAAAAGTTTACAGCTCTTTTAAATAATGAAAGCTTTCTTCAGTATTCTCCTATTAAATTAATAGAGCAGTATAATTTATCTTCTAATAAACATGCTCCACTTAATAATTACTGTTAATCATGGTTAAATTTTAGTGTCTTTTTAATGAACTCGATAGTAAATAAATTAAAAAAAAATTAAAACTCACCATTTGGATCGATAATTTTATGACTTCAAGGAATACATAATATACAATTTTTCTTAAAAAAAAAGAACATATATTCATGAAGATGACTCAATAATTTTCATAATAGAAAAATAAAATAATAAAAGTATATTACTACAAATAAATATATATTTAAAAGAATATAACTTAATCAGATTTCAATTTTGAATTTTTAAATCCAGCTAAATATGAATTTATTTGAAAAAAATAAATATAAATAAAAAAAGAAAGAAAATAAAAAGAGTTCACCCTCGATGGTTACTTAGACTGATATACAGAGAGAAAAAAATATATATGAGAAAGAATAAAAGAGAAAAGGGGAGGAGAGCAGAGGAGAGAGAAAAAAAACTTATAACTATAATTTGTAGAAGTCTTTATTTTTATTGAAACATAATTAGTAAAAGCATGTTTGAATTAATATCACGTTTATTAACAATAATTCAATTTTCAAGTGTTATTGGCATAAAGTCCAAACCAAAACAAAGATGAATACTACTTCTAAAATTTAGAGCAAAAAAAAAAATCAATAATGAAAGGCTAAATAATGAAAAACTTGTACAAGTCAATAATGAAAGGCTTTTAAACTTCTTTGAATGAAATTTATGGATTTTATAAGATATATAGTTAGGTTTGAACGTTTACTATTAATAGTAATAAACTTCAAAAAAAAAAGTGATTATAATATATTATTCCATGCTAAATTAAAATCGATATTGATAATGTTAACAAGCATTGAATTAACTGTATGCTGGAATTTATCATATGCATTTTTCTTATAAAAAATTCTGGGAGAAATAGAGTGCAAGAGATTTAAATCATTGACCCTTTGCACCATAATTTACATATCTATATCTCCATAAATATATTAAGTTTGAAGCAAAGACAAAGTAGAGTTTTCACAATTTCTTTGTTTAGAATTCTATTTTTCTAATTTTTTAAAATTTTAAGCCTTTTTTTTCTTTATTTTGATGAAATTGTGTGGCATTTATATAATTTAACATGATAATAAAATGAATAATCAACATTAATTAAGTCTTAATATTGAAAATTAAAATTTATAATCTTTAGGAGCACATTAACTGAATTAAAACAAACTCATTCAATGATTCAATTTTTAATTAGATTATTTACTTGTGTGATAGACACATACATATAGAAAAAATTAGTATTCTTTTTTATATTAAAATCGCAATATTTGAAATAAAGAACAATAATTCTATGCTTATATTTCCTTTTATTTTTATGAAATTTTTGATATTTAATGTAATTTATATTGAAGCAAGGTTAGATGAAACTTTAAATTTTTATAATAATATTTTTAATGGATAATTATGAACATTTAGAAGTTTATATTGAGAATAATATTTTAAAATAAAATTATTTTAAGTTTATTATTCAATTATAAGATAGTATACAAAATGGTGGAATATTGATATTAATGTTTTATTTCTGTATTTAAATAAATATATAGTCTTAATTATTCGGGTACATACACATTCGTTGATCTTTCTTTTTTATATTTTTTCTACATTTATAATTTTTTATAATAATATAAAATCAAATATTATCTTAACAAGAAATAAACATAACACAAAGATATATAATTTATATATGTATTTATAGAAGAAAATTAATAACTTAAAAGTGAATATTAACATATATACATTAAATAATTATTATTTTCTTTTAACATATTAAGATTAAAAGTGTGTTATTATAAACAATAATTTAGACTAAATTTCATACAATTTGATTAATGTATAAATTGTCTGTTATGAGTATTAATTTATTTTTAACATGCTTTCTTTTATTTTGCTATTGTGATTATAATATTTTTAACATTATGTATTCACCAGTTAATAATATGTTTTGAAAATAAAAACTAAAATCATACAAAATATATAAACAAAACACAATATTTAAAATTAAATAAATATTGTGTTTGACAATAATTAAGATATTAACTAAATACTATAGTTATGTATGTGTGTATATGTACTCACTTTAAATTAAAAAAAAAAAAAACTAAGACAATCAAATGTATTTACGTAATTTGTCTTATATATATTTTTAATTTTCATACGGATTTGATTTTTATTGGAAAAACATAATTCACTGTGTAACAAAGTGTAATATTGGTAAAAATTATAACCAAAATCATATAATATATAGTTCAAATTTATATTTAAAATAAAATAAAATTATATATATAATGTGTTTACCTAATTTGTCTAATTTTTTTTTCATTTGGATTTGATCTTTAATTGCAAAAACTCAATTCACTATGTAACAAATTGTAATATTTTTAAAAATAATAACTAAAATTATATAAAACATATAAATCTAATGTTGTATTTAAAAATTAAATTAATATCGTACTACATTTACATATGTGTATATATATAGCTCACTTAAAAAATATATATAAAAAGACAATCTAAGATATTTATCAAATTTGTCTTATATTTTTTATTTCCATTTTGGATTTTATTTTTTTATTACAAAAGCTTAATTCATTATGTTAAAATATATAATATTTTAAAATAATAAATAAAATTATATAAAATTTACAAATCAAATGTTGTATTATACATACATACATATATATATATATATATATATATATATATATATATATATATATATATATATATATATATATATATATATATATTTATTATAAAAAAATATTACA